>PVKM010041035.1:0-13263 GCA_004027735.1 Carollia perspicillata
AATCAGACGGAAAAGGACAAAAGCTTAATGATTTCACTCATGTGGAATGTAACACAAAAAGTAACAAATGAATAAACAAAACAAAAACAAACTCATAGATACAGACAACAGAAGGGTGGTTATCAGTGGGGAGGGAGGAGGTAGGAAGATGAAATGGGAAAAGGAAGCCAAATCCATGGTAATGGGTGGGAACTAGACCTCTGTGGTGAGTAGGAAATACAGTATACAGACATCCAATTATAATGGTGAATACCTGAAGTTCGTTATTAACCAAAGTTAACTCAATAAAAAAATTAGTTAGTTTTAGAAAGTTTAGCCTTGTTAAAAAAAAAACCTAACTCTTAAAAGGTCCTTATCTTTCCTTCAGAAAGAACATGGACAGTAGCATAAGAGATCAGCATTCTTTTCTACTTTTCACACATAAATCTTTACTTTTAAGTGTAATTAAAAGCATAAAAGCAATTTGGAGAAAGCCTGTGCTAATTTCTCTTGAACTCTGTACGTGAACCTCACTCCATGGTGGTGCTTTTAGGCTTCATCAGTGTGGTTTGCTAGAATGAAACCACTTTCAGAACCTCTGCTATAAAAACCCACAGCCTGGCGTGAAAGAGAGAAAGGTAAACGTGTGTAGGTAATTCTCAGAAAACACAGCAGATATCTTTAATAGGTCCTTTTTAGTCCTCAACTTCTTTGAAATTAAACTTTATGCTCAGGAAGGAAGTGATGAATATGACGTTACCAACAGGCTGTGATGGAATCGTAAGATGTGACTCTTTGAGGGCGACAGAAAGCCTATGAAGAGTGGAGGATGGAGGTGTAAGAAGCATCGCAATGATCTACCTATTGATACCTTTAAATAACTTTTACCAGGCACTAATGGAGAACTATATTTATTATCCACTGCCAAAGAGATTTTTAAGTTGTACCATCTGCATTTCAGCCATTTTCAAAAGGAATTATTTTAATCAAGTCTTAATCCCGAATTCTCTGGAGTCTCAGCCATGTAATCTTAAGGTTTGAAGGAATTACTGTGTCATTACTCAGATAAAATTCCCTAAGTCCTCCCAGACAGGTATCAGCCAGAACAGACAGTGTTCTATGAGCTCTTGGGACTGTAACAAAGTAAGGGACACAAAAGACAGCATTTGTCTTAAATGGCATTAGTGCCATCTACTCAGAACTTAGGCTTCTAAGAATACAGCATGTACTCACCTGCTTCAATAGCAACGTTAATTTTAAATTTAGCTGATGAGCTTTTACATAACATGGTATAGTCAACAAACTGTGTTTGAGTCTGCAACTTCAAAAATAACATTTACAGTGTTAGGTGAAATCTTTCAAAATAAAAGACAGAAATATAAATGATGCTCAGCCACAGCTGCTCCCCTAATTCATACTACACTCCATCACACAGCTCCCAATCTTCTCAGAGTCCCTGGGTATGCTGATATAATCTGCCTTCCTGGGAAAAACTGAATAAAATTATTGCTACTCTGCAGACTTATACTTTACAGTTAATTATAATTGGCTGGAAAAACTGAAATCAAAGTATTCCTTTCCCTTTCTTTCTTCTTAAAGCTCATAATCTCAAAGCAGATAAGGGTTTTCTCAATTTAGGGTCCCCAAATAGAACAGATAGCCCCCCAGATGGTGTCAGTTAGTTTTCCGCATTAATATAAGTTAAGGGATTTGAGATGGGATAAAATATGGGAAAGTACTACCCACATACATACTGCCCCAATACTGCCTTGCTCTAATTTATACTATCAAAAACATTACACTGCAGCTAGTTCACATAGCTCTGTAATACATTATGTATTAGCTGTCAACCATTTACTTTAACCGTCTGCCCAAAGTATTGTTTTTGCTATTTGAAAAGTTATTTTTTCTAATATATTTCTCTTTGATTGAATTATACTGCAGAGTAAAAAGGAACATGCTTTGCTCCTGTGGTTTTACCCTTCAAAAGCAATTTTAAAAACATAAACAGAACACGCTCAGGTAGCCTCAGTGCTTACTTTGCCCACGTTAGGGAAGTGTCTCTGTCTGGACAGGTGCGGCTCAGGTGTCATACTGAAGGTCACTGGTTTGATTCCTTGTCAGGGTGGGTGCAAGAAGCAACTGATCAATGCTTCTCCCCCTCTTTTTCTCCCTCCCATCCCCCTCTTTAATAAATAAATTTAAAAAAAGGAAGTGTCTCCACCGTTTCTAAAACTGGAGTTTATATCTTTTAAAAAATATTTTATTTTAATTGTTGTTCAAGTACAGTTTTCTGTCTGGAGTTTATGTCTTTAAGAACTCTTATACAAGTGTTTACAATATCAGGTAAGCCAAGTCACACGCAGACTATGTTTCCCAAGGCTATTCTGACAGTAATCATGGAAGCTCTTAGTACAGACTCCCTTTAAAACAAAGAAAGTATACAATACAGTAACCACAATGCCAGGCTCAATAAGTGCTTCCCTTTTCCCAGGAAAGCAATTTCTAATAACGAAAAAATTAGATTTTGCTTAGGTTACTATATCTCAAAATATATTACCTATGAACCTGCGTTACTTCCCAATAAGAAAGATATATTGAACCCAAATGTGAGCCTGCTCTATGACCCAGCAATTCCACCCCTAGGTACATACACCCAACAGATCTGTGTACCAAAAGACAGGTACAAGGACGATACTCTTGCTAACAGCCAAAATCAGTAAACAATCCAAATGTCCACAAGCAGAATGGATAAACTATAACACAGACAAATAATGGGAACTAGACAGCAATAAATGAATTACTGTTCCATCTAAACATGTGGGTGAGTATCAAAGACATAATGAATAATATAATATGCCAGGTTCAAAATAGTGATTATATGAGGGGGCCCCCAAAAAAACCAGAATTGCCTTCTGGAGGGCAGGCCCCTTGTAGTACAGGCTTCCCCCACTAGGTGAGTGTTCAGTACTCTAGGAACTCATCTGTATCAGTGTACCACCTGGTGGTGTTGTGAGAGGTTGTACTTGGCTTTTGTGAATATATATTTTAAAGATTTTATTTATTTACTTTTAGAGAGAAAGGAAGGGAGGGAGAAAGAGAGAAACATTGATGTACGAGAGATACACTGACTGGTTGCCTCTTCCACACCCCAAACAGGGACCTGGCCTGCAACCCGGGCATGTGCCCTGGCAGGGAATTAAACCTGCGACCTCTTGGGTTTGCAGGCTGGCACTCAATCCACTGAGCCACGCAAGCCAGGGCTAAATTCATAATCTTAAACATATACAACTACAATTTAATAATCATAGTTTAATTAAAACAAACAAACAAACAGACAGACAAACCAAAACCCAAACAGAACCATATACAAATTTTACTGGGATGGGCTCAGGCATTCTCTTAGCCTTTGTTGTTTAAAACAAACTAGAAAAAAACATTGAAATTTTTGGTGCTGGTGCTCTAGAAATTTTTAAGATGGGAAGTGTTATAAAAACAGCATTTTAGAGAGAAAGGCAGGAAATGAAAGCATAAAGGGGTTGGGCCTTACTTCCTTTCCTCTTTTTCCTTTAAAAATAATCATATGAATGAATGCACAAATCTGACAATGTTGGCTATTAAAAAAATATATTTTCTATCTGTGCATCTACTTTCGTTCCCACAAAGTCATTTTTCCCTTAGATGTTTTAGTACTAGGTTTTTCTTGTACATATTCTATTGAGAGGGAGAGGTAGTCGGAAGCCTAGCATCGTAATAAGTCTTGTTCAGGCTGTCTACTGGAAGACGGCCATTTAGGAGATCTATGGGATGTTATCATGGAAACCTCTAGGGAGTACACACTATTCAGCAAAGAAAAAGTTAAAATGACCTCACGGTAGTACTAAAGTATGAGCCAATGTGTCGTGTTCACTGGAAAAGTTAAGTTGGGATTTAAAAAGCTTTAACATTTCTGGGTGAGCAGAATATCAATGCACAACAAAAGTTCTGAAACCGTAGGAAAAGTGTTTTCTAGGAAGACTGGAACCCAAAATTCTGAAGGTCAAATACGGTAATACTAGGAATAAGTAACAATTTTCTTAGGACTAACACTTCTGCTAAATCAGAACAGAAGGGTGGGTTCATTTGAAAAGTAGAGGGTTTGACTTCCATTCTAAAAGAGACAAAACTGAGCAGAACAAGTATTCACAGAGAGTTTAAGGAAGGCTGATCTGTATCAGGGCTAAGGATGCTCTTAAACATTCCTTACATATGCAAACATATCCTTTAATAGTGGGAATTCTGGGATCCTGATTCCACTTAATCAGGACATCAGAGTTACAAAAATAACTTTTACTTCTTCCAAGAAAGGGGAAGTGGGTTGACAAGTGAACATTTAGATTTGATACTAACAATAGTAGATTTCATTTATTTCATATATATATTTGCTAGAGAGATACAGGAGATAGAAAAGTAGTACAAAGCTCATTACACCAAAGGCAAAAATATCACCAGGAAAACTACACAGAAATGGGAGAATGTACTGTGTGCTAGACAAGCAGACATTAGACAAACATACCCTGTGCACCCACCGTGTACCAGACACTGCTCTAGGCCTTAGTTATTTCATATTACATAAAAGACCAAAAAACTCCTTCCCACGTGGAGCTTACCTTCTATTGTGGAAGAGAGACAACAAAAAGGACAAACATGGGGGTAGGTAGGGCAAGGGAGAGTAATGGGGGAAAAATGGGGACAACTATAATTGAACAATAGTAAAAAAAAGGAAAAATTCAAAAGAGAAAGAAAAATGGAATACAAATAAAATGTATTTGTCAAAAAGAAAAAATAAGAGAGAAATGCCTCACTAAAGTGGCATTTGAGAAAGGACTTGAATGAGCCAAGTGCTATCTCCATATAGCACCAAGGCTGGAAGCAAAAGCATGACAGACAATTCCAAGGGCTAAGCCGGTGTGGACAGAGCTGAGGGAGAGTGGGGAGAGTGGGCCAGATCACGAGGGCCTCACAGGTCTTCACTGCAAGACTGACTTTGACTTTAAGAAGCACATGCACCCCTGGGAGGGTTCTTATACAAAAGATTCCTATGATATCCTATATTTCAACAGGATCATCCAGAGTGCTGTACCTAGAATAGATTCAGAGACAGAAGCAGAGAGCACCTGGGAAAGATGGTGGTGGCTTGGACTTGGATAATGGCAATGGATATGAAAAGCGGACAGAGAAGACAGTTGAACCTTGAACAACATGAGTTTGAACTGTGCAGGTCTGCTTACATGTGGATGTTTTTCAATAAATACACAGTTTGTACTCTGCATTCTGTGGTTTTGCATCCTCAGATTCCCACGGACATGGAGGCCATTTTTGATAAGGGAGGTAAGCATCTGAAGATTTTGGTGTCCGCAGGGGTCCTGGAACCAATCCCCTGCAGAAACCGAGGGACTATTGTATTTCCAAACTAGACTGCAGTGAATCTTGAACAGGAGGCAGAGACCAGCTAGAGCGTCCGGGAGGGCATCATGGAGTCATAAAACTTTACTGCGCCTCTGCATGGATGTCTTCCAGTCCTAATTTTCAGTACTGTTTATTGTAATCCTTCCACATAGTTTTTGCTTGGCTTACCCTGTACAATGTCTAACTATTATGTCCAGGTGAAAGTAGAAAGGAATCGAAGTTAAGTAAATAACAGTGGGGATGCGGAGAGGTAGACAGGTTCAAAGATACTGAGGAGAAAGAGCCCGCAGCCTCTGGCGATAAATAGGGGAGAACTAAAGGAGAGAAGACAGAATGGGGACTTCTTGTTTAGACAACTTCATGGATAGTGATGTCACTACCTGAGAGAGGCAACATGAAAGAAAAAGCAGGTTTGAGGGGAAACAATGGAAAAGGCTACAAACTTTTTTTGGGGAGCAAGTATTATAGTCTAAAGGCTTACAATTTAAGTAGGTCAAGCGCACTGCTTCAAGACTTGGGTTGCATATTAACAGTCAATTACATTTTGGGATGATGAAAAAGTTCTGGAGATGGATAGTGGTGATGGTTGCAAACACTGTAAAATGTATGGAATGCCAATGAACTGTAGACATAAAGTCAGCCAAAATGGTAAATTTTATGTTATATGTATTTTACCACAACATTCACTCATTAGAGGCTGTTTTTAAAATTGATATAATTCATACTACACAATTTACCCCTTTAAAGTTTACAATTCAAAGTTTCTCAGTATACTGTTGATTGTGCAAACATCATAATAAATTCAGAACATTTCCATCACCCCCCAAAAATGAGTACCTAGCAGCAAATGGTCTCCATTTCACCCCAGTCTTTCCAGCCTGTATGTCAGGTTTATAGCAATATTTTTAAAATGTAATATAATCTATCCCAGAATCACTTTTTTCTATGTAAACATAAGACTTATGGGATACATTCTGAGGAAAAAAAACACATACTTCTCTTAAAACTCTAAGTCTTTCTCTACCATTACTTGGGTGGTGAAGATACAACTTAAATGAAAATTTCTCTGGACAATTTTTCTGGAGTTTAGATGAAAATCAGAAAAATCAATAAATACAAGCAATTTGTTCTGCATTTTCATTTTTTAAAATTTTCTACTAATGTTTATGTATTTCTAATCTTTAGACACTCCAAAAGAACCAAGAGCACTGTAAAAGATGAAGGACAGAAGTCACAAAAATAGGTTACGGGGAAATTCCTGGTGCACTGTAAGACGTGCCTTTACTCTGTGCTTCATTAATTTGCTCGTTTATAATTTCCTGCTTCTGTTCTTATGCCTTTCATGTGTGGCCCTGTGCCCTCAAAACAAACTGCAAACTCTGGGGTCAAATACCGTTCTTTTTCTCCCTAGTTCTTTTTCTCCCCCACAAATACATAGCAAACATTCAAGTTGAAATATTCTCTGAAAATGAAAAACCCTTTCTCGTTTTTAAACTAATTTAAATTCCACAGCAGAATTACCTATATTCATTAATTAAGGCAATTAATCTCATCCACAAAAAGCATTCTGGCACTGGACACCCAGGTGCAATCCATGGCCTTGGGTAAGCAACCTAACCTCTCAGCTGCGTTTACCGTGTAAAAGAGGGAGAATTGCATGTAATATTTTTTTCTGAGAATTTAACAAAAAGCACTTAAAACTGTGCTCAGTAGAGGGTAAATAAAATAAACGTCCACTACTATTACTATTTCCCTCCATTCATGTATTTTTCGCTTAAAATTATGCCATTCATATCATCTTCCACACACGCTACACTTTCGAACCCTGTGGCTTATTAGCCTTAGCTTTCAAAGATGAAATAAAAACTATCCTCCTTTCCCTTATTGTTTCAAATTTTCATTTTTTAATTCTTTAGCACAGACTTTTAAAAAAGATTTTCTCTATTCTTAGAGAGAGGGGAAGGGAGGGAGGAAGAGGGAGAGAAACGCCGACGTGAGGAAGCAGCGTTGACAGGCCGCCTCTCGCTCGCACTCTGACCTGGAACGGAACCACTGACCTTTGGGTTTCTGGTGCTATCCCTTCAGTGGGATGACACCCAACCCACTGACCCATACACCGCTGGGGCTGTAGCACACTGTTAACTGACGTAACTTGGGGCACAGCTGACATTACTAACCTGTAATCATTCTCCAACTCTCTCATCTACCATTTATGAATATGCCGCATATATTTTACCTTCCGACACATCACCAATTTCCAAAGTTAATTTTAACCAGTTTCCCCTACTTCACCAATTTAAATGATCGCTACCACTATATCATCCACTAATTACCATTCAGGTGAGGCAAATTACCTTTGCAAATAAATCTGAGTATTCAAGATGGCAGGCAGACACCCTCCTTTTCTGAACACCACTCCTTACTGTACCAGAGACAGAAGCCTGCCTCTCCCAGGGCTGAAGTGATTCTCTAGCCTAATGATGTGGAATAGGTATAAAATCTGAAACCATCAAACGGCCATCTGGATGTCATACAGCAAAGCAGTAAAAGCAGGTCTGAGAAAGAGAGGGACAAATAATCCCACTATCTTCCTAAATTTCACTCATAATTTTGGCTTGGTTCTTTGGTGGTACACATGCTTCTGAAGTCACCTACCAACAGTATGACTCGGGCTGAGACTCAACCTGTCCCAGCCCTAGTTTCATCTGCAAAATTAAATGAGATAACGCACATAAAGTGCTTATGAAATGCCTGACACATGGTATTTAAAAAACTCATTTTAATTTATATCTGTAAGATACTTTATATTATTTTATTTAAGACATTATCCTTCTATCTTCAAATTGCAAAAAACCAGGAATAGGTGACTACATATACTTTGTCTGTTAAGGAGACATTAAAGATCTTAAGCAGAAATAGAGAAAGCATGCCAACTAACTTTTCTAACTCTAAGACCTAATCAGACACCAAGAGAGGAGAGAATAAAATCAGTAAAACACAGAGGGGGTAAGAGGTATTAATTAAGAAATACTAAGAAAATGTTATTTTGAGAATTGAAAAAATCAAATGTTTCGCCTTAAGAAGCGTTGAAGAAACTATGTCACGTTTCGTGGCTGGTGCACGGTCAAGAGTCAAAAAACGACTGCCGGCTGCATGAGTGAAACTTTTATTGTGGCTGTGATGGCGCACAGTCTGCCACCCCGAGATGTGTCTCTCTGGCATGAAGATCATTTAAGGCTGATTATTTTCAGAAACAAAAGGTTCGTGAAGAACCTCTGACCTTCCCCCTCGTGTCTAAAAGATTTTTATTTTTTTTTGTTTCACGTGCTCATTTATTTTTTCTTTTAAATTGTATTTTGATTATGCTGTTACAGTTGTCCCCATTTTTCTGCTGTTGGCCCACCTCACATAGCACGCTCCACTCCCTAGGCAATCCCCACCCCTTTGTTCATGTCCACGGGCCATGCATATAAATTCTTTGGCTACTCCAATTCCTCTACTGTACTTTACATCCCCATGGCTATTCTGTTTCTACCAATTTGTACTTCTTAATCCCCTCACCTCTTCACCCATTACTCCAAACTCCCCTTCCATTTGGCAACCATCAAAATGTTCTCCATATCCATGATTCTGTCTCTGTTCTTATTTGTTTAGTTTGGTTTTTAGATTCAGCTGTTGATAGGTATGTGTTTATTGCCGTTTTATTGTGCATAGTTTTGACCTTCTTTTTCTTAAATAAGTCCATTTAACATTTCATATAAGAATGGTTTGGCGATGATGAACTCCTTTAGTTTTTTCTTGTCTGGGAAGCTCATTATCTGCCCTTCCATTCTATATGATAGCTTTGCTGGGTAGAGCAATCGTTGCTATGGGTCCCTGCTTTTCATGACTTTGAATTATTCTTACCGATCTCTTCTAGCCTGCAAAGTTTGAGAAATCAGCTCACAGTCTTATGGTAACTCCCCTGTAAGTAACTAACTGCTATTCTCTTGCTGTTTTTAAGATTCTCTCTTTATCTTTAACAATCTGACATTTTAATTATGATGTGTCCTGGTGTGGGCCTGTTTGCATCCATCTTGTTTGGGACTCTCTGTGCTTCCTGGACTTGCATGTTTATTTCTTGTGCCAGATTGGGGAAGGTTTCTTTCATTATTTTTTCAAATAGATTTCCAATTTCTTGCACTTTCTCTTCTCCCTTCTGGCACCCCTATGATGCAAATGTTGCAATGTTTGAAGTTGTCCCAGAGGATCCCTACACTATTTTTGGTTTTTGGATTCTTTTTTTGTCTTGTTCTGTTGGTTGTTTTTTGTTTCCTTATGTTCCATACCATTGCTTTGATTCTTGGCTTCATTCATTCTACTGTAGATTCACTGTAAATTCTTTATTTCAATTAGTATATCCTTAATTTCTACCTGGTTCTTTATTATGCTACTGAGATACTAAGTTTCTTGAGCATCCTTATAATCAATGTTTTGAATTATGCAAATTATGCATGTGATATATTACTCATCTCCATTTTATTTAGTTTTTTTTCCCAGAGCTTTGATCTGCTCTTTCATTTGGGCCATGTTTCTTTGCCTCCTCATTTTGTCAGTCTCCCTGTGTTTGTTTCTATGTACTAGGTAGAACTGCTGACTCTCTGTTGTGGCAGCGTGGCCTAATGTAATAGGTGTTCTCTAGGGTCCAGTGGCACAGCTACCCCTAAGTCACCCAAGTGACTTGAGTCACCCAAGATGGTTACTCCAGGTGCACCCTCCATGTGTACTGAGTACACCTTCCTCCTGTAGTTGAGCCTTGACAGCTGTTGGCAGGTCAACTGGAGAGATTTACCCAGGCCACTAAGCTGCAAGGATTGGTTGTGACCACCGACCACCAATCTCCACTGTCCATAGAGGATCAGCCGTGCAGGGGCAGGGTGGTGGCGTTCCAACGTGCTCTGTAGCTCTCCACTGGGTGCAGAGGCTCTGGTCTTACACAGGTGGTGCAGGACAGGGTCAGCCACCACCTGTGTTCTACCTGGGGCCACCTTAGCATGAGTTATAAAGCAATCTGCAGATGGCTCCTACTTGTACTGGGCTTGGAGGTTCCCAGGTGAAGCCAAACTGTGACCCCAAAACTGGCTGCTGCTAGTGCCAGGCCTGGGGACACTTAGTCAGAGGTGCTGGGACTGGGGGTGGGGGTAGGGGGGTTGCTCACCAACACTAGCCATTCATATGGAAAATCCATTGCTAATGGCTTGGGTGGGATGAAGCCTCAGGGATGCTCCAGGACAGAGCAAAAGTGTGTGAGACAAGTTGATAGAGTCTCAGATATGACCCTCACCTGTCCCTTCTGTGGCTCTGTTGGGGGAGGGCTCAGAAAAGCAACAACATACAATGCCCAGCTATCTGTCTGGGAGAAAGCTATTCCCCAGCTCTCGCCCTGATGCCATACAGTTCAGTTCCTCCTGGTATGCCACTGGTGCTTTTCAGTCTGCTTCCCTAGTGCTGAAGCTGGGAAGGAATGTCTGAGTAAGTCTGCGTATGGCCCTTTAAGAGGAACTTCTTGCAACTCCAGTAGTTCCTTTCACCAATTCAAACCCCACTGGTTCTTTTGAGCCAGAAGTTATGGAGGTTTATCTTCCTGGTATTGGAATCCTGGGCTGGGGTCCTGGTGTGGGGCTGGGACTCCTTGCTCCTGATATATTCCTCCTGAATTTTTATCCACCGCATGTGGGGACCAGCCTGCATCTCCATCCCTCCTACCAGCCTGGATGGATATGGTTTCTTTAGTGCCACAATTGTCAGACATCCATTCAGCTCCATTTCTGACAGTTCTGAGTGATGGTTGTTCTGTAGTTTAGCTGTAATTTTGAAGAGGCTGTGTGAGGAGGCAAGTGGCGTTTACCTATGCCTCCATCTTGATTGGAAGTCCAAGTCTCTAGAAGAATTTAGATAGAGGACCTGCTTCAGACAGAGAACTATCACCATAGAGAACTACAGCTGACTCTTGAACAATGCAGGTTTTTCTTTTCTCCAGTTGAGTTTATTGTAGGAATACAGTATATAATACAAGACATACAAAATATGTTAATGACTATTTTTTGTTATCATAACCCTTCCAGTCAACAGTATCCTACTAATAAAGTTTTGGGGGAGTCAAAAGTTGTGTGTGAATTTTTGACTGCGTAGGGGGTTGTCCCTCATCCCCACATTGTTCAAGGGTCAGCTGTGTGGTATATACTACATGTAGTGGATGGGGAGTAACCCAGCAAAAGGCCGTTTGTTAAAATTCCTCTCTGTGTCCCATTGTCTATGTGGCCCAGCAAACCCTGTTTACCGAACACTGGCTCTTTTCATCTTCCTGTGACTTGCCTTCCTTCCCTTTGACGTCCCTTACCCCCATTCCTTCCTGCTTAGCTCAAAATGGCGTATCAGCCTTATTGTACCTGACTGCCTTTGGAATCTGTCATGTTTATGTGCATGCCACATAAGTGTATATGTAATTAAAATTGATTTTCTCCTGTTAGTTTCTCAATTTAATCCTTAGACCAGCTAGAATAACTTAGAAGAATAGAAAACCATTTTTTTTCTGACTCAATATAATTGAAACCAATAAAAAGCCAAACCAAATATAGGAGATGCTAGATGATTTAAAGATCAGATATCAAATAAAGAAATACGCCTTAAAAAAACAAAAAGTAAAAAAATCTAATGGACACAGCTCTTATATGCTAATAAAGTAATTTTAACACCACAGTGTCAGTTCACTGTGCAGACTGGGGAAGAAGGAAGTACAGCAGTACTTTATTATTTTAAACACAGGTTTATTTTAGTGCTAACATTTACTTTTGGATAAATCCACATGCCCCAGTTCCACTGAGGGGAGACAACTGACAGACACTTTTAGCTGCAGAGGTGGATTATGATTACAAATGTGCCACAATCTGTTCATAGCACCAAAAATATGTGTAACGTGCAAAATCAAAGAATAAGCAAAAATGTAAAGTACTAAGACTGTGTGCTTGCAATCATTTTAAATATACAGAACAAACCAAAAGCAGCACTCATCTGTCAAAAGTAAGTTTTCCCAAGCAATGCCTTATTGTGGCCTATTTTCATTTAAATTACTGTTTTGGGCTTAGAAATGCAGATTCTATGCACGCAGACTGCATGATCTAGACATACGCAGGGTCTCTATGGAAATGTGTCCAAGCATATTCCCTATGGAGAAGTACCTTCAGAAAGGGGTAGAGGAGCTGCTTCTCCTTCTGAATCCCACGCAGCCACGGCATGTTTCTGAAACCAAGGGTCTTTATGACTTTGATGAAACTTTGTTTTAAATCCTAGCTGCAGAAATCACATCCCCCTTCTATATACAAACCCCTCGGAGACCCAGCCTTTCCCTTGATAATCAGCAACCCCCTAGGCAGCGGAAGACAGTGGCCTGGACCTGACTAGAGGTCACATGTCTGGACCAATGGTAGGCTAAAGATAACCTCTTGATCTAAGTGATGTTTCAGCTCCTCACCCCTAGAGTGGAATGACCCCTGGCTATGTGGGAACTGACACAGGCAGAAGGGAAAAGACCTCAGAGCTGTCCTCAAGATCTGAAGAAATGATTTACTACCTTACCTCACCTCCAACCAATCAGCAAACAGCACAATCCTGAACCACCTACACACCACAGTGTCTTCTGATTTTGCCCTATATAGTTTGTAACCTACACACAAGCAGGGAACTGGGTCTTAAGCATTTAGCTCCCTATGGATTGGCCAATTCAGTATGGAACTATTTTTCTTTCTATACTGCAAACTCCTGCTTGTGCATTTCTTTGGGCCAGTGCACATGAGCAAA
>PVKM010041036.1:0-13256 GCA_004027735.1 Carollia perspicillata
GGCTGTGCAGCCAGCCTGCCCCCCTCACAACAGACATGGCCACACGTGCCGAACCCCCCAGAGAACCCAAACCCCACCGAGCCCCCACGTGCCAGGACCCCCACCTCGCCTTCTTGGCCTAGCCTGAGAGTTGCCTTCAGGCTCAGGAAGGAAGGGTCCCCTCAGGTTTGGCTGGCCGGCCATCCCTGGGCTACCCATGCCTCTCCACCTCTGGCTGCCTCTCCCCTCCCCTGACCCATACCCGCTCTATTCCTGCCCAAGGCCTGGAGCTGGAGCCTGCGGAGGGCCCGCCAGCGTGGCTGAGATTGGCTGGAGAGCCCCGACCCTCTGTCATCTCCTGTGGTTGGGTCAGAGCTCATCTCCAGGCTCCGGAATGTCTGGACCCAGGCCCTCCCAGCCCCTGCACCAAGTGAGGTAGGGCCCAGCCTCCTCAGGTGCCCAGGCGGAAAGGATCCTGTGGCCAGGGGAGGCTGAGACCATCCGGGCAGCGCCTCTGGGGCCCATCCCTGGAATCGGGATGAGCGGGCTCTCCCAGGCCCCTGGCTCCCCCAGCCAGGGTGTTCTCCTCAAAACCATCCTCCTCCCCTTCCCTCCAGCCACTCCTGCCCGGTCTTAGAGCACAGCCGGCCGAGACCCGGACCTGCCACCCTAATCAACCTGGTCTCAGAAATAGGGGAACAGGCCTCAGGGCACCTGTGCCTCAGGCTAAAGGGACGACCCCAGGAAAAATGGACTTCAGTAGGTGCTCTGCCTTGAAGAGGAGGGGTGCTGATAGACCACGCCACCCACTGCCTGCCTGCACCACCCCACTCCCGCCCCCGGAAACTTAGCCACAGGGGCCAAAGGACAGCTGCTCTCGTGCTGTGAAGGCAGGGAACCCGGGGGGCCTGCATTTGGACTCCAGTCCCAGTGCTGACTGGGTCCAAGGCCTCAGGCAAACTCTGGAATGTCCCCATTGGAGGACCAGGAGCCTCCTCTCGGGACCATGTGGCCTGCTCTGCCCTCTGGCCCACCCTCCCTGCAGCTCGAGTGAGCTGCTGAAAACATTGGCAAGAGCTCCGAACCCAGGCACGGCCCCCCACCTCGGTCAGCAGAGCCTTCGCAGCCCTCCCTGTGGTCTGTAAGGCCCTGCCCACCCCACCACCCCCGCCCCACCCCATCTCCTCCGCCCGCCCCCACCTTGGCTCTCAGGCTCATTAGGCCTGCTCCACCCCAGGGCCTTTGCACCTGCCAGTCCCTTTACTGGGGAGACTCTGCCCAAGGCCTTCAAGAACTGCCCTTTCTGACCTTTTAGCTTCAGTGTCCCCTCCTCGGAGAGACCCCCACCCAATCTCTCCCTGCAGTGGCCACCCTCTCCCCATTTTATGGTCTCTGAGCACTTACACCCTGAGGGTGACTTGTGGACAGGCTCCTTGTCTTTACACACAGCTTGAACCACACTCCGAGGGGACAGGGGGTTTGCATTCGCAACTCTGACGGCGACAGGTATCCAGTAAAAGTCTGTTGCATCAACAAGTAATAAATCTCTCTGGGCCCTGCCCACCTGACATCTACTGATTCTTCAGTGTCTCCACACAGAAACCCTCCCTCCTCAGCCTCACAGCCCTGCTGTCAGCTCAATGCAGCCTCACAGCCAGACCCTCAGCCAGACCCCAGCCTGATGGGTGCCTGGCCTGGTTGCCCTGGCAACAGCCTCCTCCCATCCCTGGGCCCTTGCTCACCTTGGGATGCTGCCTCCCCGCCCCCTCCCCCTCAGACCCTCCTTGCCCCAGCCCTGCTCCTTCCTACCCCCCACTCTGCTGCCATTCTCTCGCCACAGCCTGTAATTAATTTGAGTCGCTGCCAGGGCCCCTTCTAGCCCGAGCATCGCTCCAGCAGCAGCTTCATCATTAATTAACTTTTTTGAAGTTCAAACGTTCTAATTACCAGTGAACCTCCCCTACCCCCCTAGCCTTTCCCCCCTGCCTGTCATGCTCTCTCGCCTTCCAGCCTCTTCCTCTGCTCCCTCTGACCTTCCTGCCAGTTTCAAGTTCAAAATGCACTCAACAGGGGCCTCTCAGGAGTCTGGCACCGCCATTTCTTCCTCATCAGGGCCCTGAGCAGTAGAGGTCAGCAGGCCCATTTCACAGATAAGAAAAACTGAGGCTCAGAGAACCTAGGGGCCTCCCCTGGATCACACGGCTGGCAAGTACAGAGCTGAGACTCACACAGGCATGCTGGACTCCAAGGCCAGTGCTCCCTCCCCTCTGTGACACATGGCCTGTCCCTGCCTGTGACCACCCTCCCTCCCCTGAGTCTTCAGCCCATCCTCAGCAGTTCTCACCTGGACCCTCCCCTGGAGCTTCCAGCCACTCTCTGACCTTCTAACCTGCCCACCCAGTAACCAGGCCCGCTGCATGCCCAGCACGATCATAGCACTTTGCAAGTGTTAATTTGTTTAATCTTTGCAGTAATGTTGTAAGTCCCATTTACAAAGGAGGAAATTGAGACACAAAGGGGAACGTGATTTGCCCAGGGTCACCAGCTGGCAAAAGGCAGAGCTGGGCTACAAAAACCAGAGCCTGCTTTTCTTGTCCCTGAGCTATTTTGCCACCGCCAGATGAATCTGCCTGAGGCACAGCTCCGAGGAGGCCTCTCCCCTGTTCAACAGCCTTCCAGGTTCCCATCACCCTCCTTGGCCTGACACCCAAGGCCTCCTAGACTCTGACCCTGACGTGCAGTGACCCTGACGTGCTGTCCCCAAGCATACTCTGCATGCACTTTCCCTTCCCTCTACCATTTCAACCAGACAAACTCCTACTCATCCTTCACTGCCAAGTTCATTGTTACCTCTTCTTAGCTTCCCTTGGAGCACCTTTCCCCACTCACAAGGGGGTGGTTCAACCTCCTCTTTGGAAATGCTCCCTGATCACCTGTGCCTCGCCAGTGCCATAGTAGTGAACTTGGCAGTAACCCCAATGACTGTGTGGCAGGCCCCTGGGGACATAGCCCTAGCTCTTATCGCAGCCCCCATTGGGACAGATGAGGAAACAGGCCTGGAGAGCTGGAATGACTTGCCCAAGGTCACACAGTCAGTGAGCAGCCCAAACGGCGTGACGCGGTGGGGCCTGGACCTGGCGCTGCCTCTCTTGCTCGTCCAGCTCGCCCCTGGCACTGAGTCCCTCAAGGGGGCAGATGGGTCGGCTTTCACCTCTAGATTGCTCAGCTGCAGACATCCAGTCATGGACAGTCCCAGCCCTGCCCTGAGGCACTCGGGGAAATCCCAGATGGCAGAGTCTGGGCCCTTTCCAAGAGCCCGCGAGGCTCAGAAGTCAGGCCAGAGCCGGCATCACTGCCTGCAGCTCCTGACATGCTCCCCACTGGCTGGGGGATCAAAGGCAGCAGCTCTCCTTGAAGCTGAACCACACGGAGGGAGTCTCGGTCTCCGGGCTGCCGGACTCTGTGGCCTGGCCGGGTGCCTGATGCTTCACCATTAGCCACTGAAGAACTCCCCAAGGGCACCACTGGACCAGCTCTGGGGTTCTGGGACAGCCTGAAGAGGGCGGAGGTCCCAAGGGCACCAAGGAAGGCAAGGGCTTCAGTGCCTGCTCTGTGAGGGCAGGGGGTCTTCAGTGACTCCCCACTGCCTCTCGCAGCAAGGCTCAAAGCCCCCCCCCCGGCATCTGAGGCCCTGCGGGTGGGACCCTGCCACCTTCTTCCTTCATCGCTCAGACCCTCACTGCTGTTGGGGTGACCTTGTCACAAAACACCCCCACCAAGGTCCTCACAAAGCATCTGGCCCAACTGCCCAGTGCACAGGTGGGGAACAGAGGCAGAGAGCCCTCCAGGACACAGAGAGCCCGGAGGGAAGTGACCTTCAGACAACAGCCTCCCCACCCACGGGGGCCCTGAAACCCCACGCTTCCCCAAACGCCCAGGCTCCACACATGTGCCATCTGCTCAGAATAGCCACACTTGGTCATTTGAGGCTAATGAGATCCCTGAGGGGCAGCACGGGTGCCTCTGAGGAACACAGATGTGGAGACACATCCACAGCAGCCCAGTCGATGGTACCATTGGCAGGCGAAGCCTTGCTGGTGGAGGACGAACAACCACAGGGGCCTTGGGGCTGCTGTGAGCCCCCACCTCGTCCCCTCCCCCACCCACACCCCCGCTCAGCCCCACCTCCCAGCCTTGCCGTCAAGGCCCCAGCCGCAGCCCCACCCAGTCCCCCCTGTCTGCTCATGGCTCACACAGGTCCTCAGAACTGGGGCCAAGGAGCCCAGCAGTGAGTCCATGAGCATGTACTGAGTGCCTGCTGTGTACCGGGCACCAGATCAGCAACAGCGAAAATGGCACTGACGGCAAATATTTCTCAAGCAGTCTTGAGTGTTTTGGGCCAAGGAGCTTTCTAATCGAACTGCATGTATTACCTCATTTAAACCGCACAGCATGTGTCTGAGGCAGGGAGCCCAGAGGCCCCGGACAGAGGGCCCCGCCGCCGCAGGTGTGCGGAGCCACCCCTCTCGCTGCCAGCTTCCCCGTAACAGGGGCCGGGGTCTCTTGCTCTTTGTCCTCTGGGGGGAAAACACACCTCACCCTCAGAGGACTGAGCACCGCCATTGCCAGCTGATCACCTGACACAACCTTGAGTCGAAACCAGAGAGTCCACCGCAGCCCCTGGACCGATGCTGTATCTTCGCTCAGCCTTTCGGAAACCTCGGTCTGTCCAGGCCTGGCCCTGTGGAGTCACCCCAGAACATAAACAAAGGTCCCTGAACCTGGCAGGCACTACTGTTACCCCCACTTGACAGATAAGGAAACTGAGGCACTGAGAGCTGGTCCAGGGCACCAGTCACGCGTAGTTGCCCCAGGTTCGTACAGCTGGTATGCGGCAGGGGCAGGATTTGAACCGGCCCCTTGATGACTCCAAACCCCATGTTCCCAGCCACGTGCCGTGGACCCCAGGCACAGGGCCTGGAACGTGAGGGACCCAGGACTGGCACGTGTTCCGTGGAATGCTTGCTCTTCCCTTCTCGCCCACACCGTCTCCACCCACGTAGGTCTGGGTCGGCGTGAGTTCAGGATCAGCCATCTGTCTGGGCCTGAGGGGTCAAGAAGGGGGCGCTGTTCCAACCCTGCCCCTGGTGGGGAGGAAGGACCTGTCTACAGGAGACAGTGGGAGGGGTGCTGCTCTCAAGAGCCCCAGTAAGAAGCAGAGCTGGGCCGGAACCATAACTCCAACCCATGTCCCAGCTGCTGAGTCCTGGGACGGCTGGAATGTGAATTGGGAGGTCACAGTCACCAGGATAGGCCCCATGCCAGGGGTCCCCTCGAACCTGCCACTTCCCAGAGAGAAGAGAGACCAAGTAAAGGGGCAGCGCCCGGCACCCAGGCAGGTCCCCAGGGCGGCCTCCTCTCCAGGAACCGAAGCCAGAGGCCTGCACGGTTACCATGGAAACCACCACCCTCCATCCTGTAGGCCCAGCTGACAGACGCTGTTTCTGTAATTGGGGGGCTCTGGAAGGGTGGGTGGGGGTGAGAGCACTGGATTGGCTGGGGCAGCCAAGTTTGTTTTCATTTTTGTTAAATGTGAAATCTAATCCATTTCCCAGGGTGGACCTCAGTTGTCTACACGAATCAAGTGGAGAACAGAGACTGGGGACTGCATCCTTCTGGGCCAGGGACATGGGGAAGCTGGGCCAGCCTCTCTGGGGGGGTCCCTCCCTGAGGATGGGAGCACAGTCCTTGGGCCTTCACAGGCCCCAGACCCCAGTTCTTGGTCCAGCTCTGCGCTCCCCTGGGGCCAGTCCGCAGACATCACATGGCACCTACCAAATCAGTGCCCGAGACGAACCAGGCTCGCCCTACCCTGGAGGCACCCCGAGCGCACCCGGTCCCAGCACCAGTGTGGTGGGAGGCCGTGCTGCCTGCACTGCGGTAACAGTGGCTACAGAGTTGGACATCAGCTATGCTTCAGGCCCTGAGCTTTAAGACAATATTCACTCACTCATTCATTCATTCATTCATTCATTCAACTTATCTTTGGGAGCAATGACCACTGGAAATCTCAGCAACATCTAGTAAAGCAAAACAGAGGCCCCCGCTGGGAGCCAGCAGTGCCACTCCTGGGTCCACACCCCAGAGGAATGCCAACGGAGGTCCGCCAAAAGGCACATATTATTGATAACAGCACCAACCAGGGAACCACTGAAGTGCCAGCCAACAGGAGAATGAGAAGGCGACAGGTCTTAACTGAGGATGATTTGACCTCTAGGACTGCACTCCAGACCTGGCCCAGACCAGGCAGGGCGCTGGCATCTAATGAGCAGCAAACGAGGACGCTGCTAAACATCCTGCAGCGCACAGAACAGCCTCCCCCAAAGAACTGTCCAGCCCCAAATGTCAACAGTGCCAAGGCTGAGAAACCTTGCAGTCCATCCACCTGGTGGAATAGTACACGGCAATGAAAAAGAGCAAGCTATCAACACCTGCAACAGCATGACAGTGTTGAAGAGCAAAGAGTGTATAAACCCAGTATATACTGGGTTTATATAAAGTGATATAAAGTTTATATAAACTTTATATAAAGCGAAAAATCAGCCCTGGCCAGTGTCGCTCAGTTGGCTGGGCATTCCATAAACCGAAAGGCTGTAGGTTTGATTCCCAGTCAGGGCACATGCCTAGGTTGCAGGTTAGGTCTCCGGGTGCATAGAGGAGGGAGGGAGGGACGGAGAGAGGGAGGGAGGAACCAGGCAGAGTTCAGCCACATGAAGGAGGTCTGAGCAGTGGTATCTTTGGAGGAGCAGCCACTGGGGCTGGAGACGGGAAACTTCCAGGGCTCAGACACCCTCCTGGTCTGAGTGGGGTCACAGGAGTGTGTTTATATGAAAAGATGCCTTGAGCTGCACATTCGATTTGAGGGCTCTCCCCCATACATGTTTGACCTCAATAAAAAGTGTCACAAAAAGTAATGAAGTGCAGCTGCTATAAGGAACAATAAAAATGGCGAAAATTAAAAAAACACAAGCACCTGCTGGGGCGCCCACTGTCACGAGCCCTTGCAAGGGAGGGGTGTTATCCTTGTTTCACAAATTTGCCCAAGGCCACAGCTGCTGAGGGACAGAGCTGGGATTTGAGCCCCACACCTGTCTTCCATTTGTTCAAGGATTCACTCTGCTCCTGCCCACAGCGGCCTTGGGAGACAGGCAGGCTGTCATTGTCACACCCACTTGACAGATGTGACAATGAAGGTCCAGAGATGACCAGGGATGATAGGGCTTGCCCAAGGTGTCACAGTGGCCAAGTTGGGACACAAAGTTGCTTCATAAAGTGGTCAGGCCTGCTGGGCAGAGGATCCTGAGCCTCCCTCCCGCCACTTACATGAGCCCCCCACATGCCATGCAGCCCTGCCCAGGCTGACGGGTGTGCTTCTGAGCTATGGAGGCTCCGTGGGCTGAGATCCCTCCAGGGAGGGGACAGGGAAGTGAGCTCTACCTTCCTTCCTTCCTTGTCCCTGCCCCCAGCTCCACTTCCTCCTGTCCCCATAACGTGAGAACTCATTGCAATTGGACTAAGTCTCTGATTCCCATATGTCCAGCAGGCCGCAGTGCCCAGAGCAGACAGCCGGAGTGGGGGAGGCGGTGACGAGGGAACAAGGGCTGCCAGCGTGGAAGAAAACCCAGGGTGGATCGTCCCTGGGAAGGCAGCTCCAGCCAGGAAGACGCTCTGGATGCCACCGCTTCAGTCACTGCTGAAGCGAAGGACCAGGGTCCCACTGCCTGGGGGCTGAGCCAGCCCCAGGAGCCCACGCATAGAGAAGGTGCACCCGCAGAGAAGCCTGCTGGCATCCAAGACAGGGGGTGCAGATGCCTGCTCTGGGCCCCACAGCACCTTGGACGTCCCCCCTTACAGCAGCTGCGAACCAAGCGTGGTCTGTCCTGGCCTCTCACCCCTGCCCAGGCTGTGCCCTCCAAGGGCAGAGTGTTTCCACCCCTCTCCGCCTGGAAGCCTCTCTGGAGCAGATGCTCAGGGGCATCGCAGCCTCAGGAGGGAATGAGGTCCCTGTCACGTGGAGGCATCCAGGGGGCCAAGGAGGGATTTCTTCGAGGAAGGGCGCTGTAGCTCCCCTTCCCCCTCTCCACCCCCACTCCTCTCCCCTTCAGCTCCCACCACTCTGTACTCATCTCTTCTGCACCCCTCGCCGGGTGAGGCCTATGCCGGCCCTGGGGACCTCTAGTGAAGAACCCAGGAGCCCGGCCCTCCAGGAGCCGCGAGTGCACACTCAGTGGAGACGGAGCGAGGCTGGGGGCTGGACGGAGACCAAAGACTTTCTCCCTTGGCCTCCTGAGGGCCTGCCCCCACCCCCGCACCCCCTGGCTGCCCCGCCGCACACAGGTACCCATGCACATGGGGCCCCTTCCTGCACCTGCACACGCTGCCGTGAGTGACAGCCCTCCCCCAGGACCTGCCAGGCTAGCAGCCTTGGGCCAGCCCACCCACTCCCTCCAAAGTGCGTCTCACACTTCCCTGTGCCCCCCGGGAAGCTCATGAGCCCCTCCTCAGAATAATGTTTTGAAATGCATACTTTTTTCTTAATGCTTAGGACTAGAAAAGGAGGAAGCCAGTTTTGTTAAAATAGTTGTCAAAATATTTTATTAAAAAACGAATTTGTGATAGAGAACATGCTTCACTGTCAACTCAGAGACTAACCAGAGCCAGTGGTGGGCCCGGCACTGTGTGACCAAGAAGCAGTGACAACTGTTGGAGGGCTCACGGCAACCAGAATGTGACGGCAACAGTCCCGACAGTCACAGCCATTGCCACTAACCCGGCCCTGGTCTCTCACCTCCATTAGAGATAGCAGGAAATGCTAAATATCCATCAGAGGTCAGTGAAAACAAACATCCAGGTTCACTTAAGACCTTTGTTCCAGAAACTCTCCCCCTTGGGCCCTGGGGAAATGCTGGGCCCTGGGCAGAGCCCCCTCCTGCCTTGTGGGCTCTGTCCCTTAAATGCTGGCCCTCCCCAGGCCCCCCAGCCCCCAGTCTCTGCTCTCCTGTCCCTGACCCCACACCCACTCCCAACAGCCGCCTCTGGGCGAGCAGTCCCGAGTCTGCCCCAGCCCCAGGCTGACTCACTGCGGGCAGCAGGCCTCCCAGACACTGCCCTGGGACAGCCCTGGGAGCCTCAAATGCATTATGTCCAAAGTGGTATGTCGTGTTCTCACGTCATGCTCTCCTCAGACCGCCAAACTTTCCCCCTGCCCTTCCCACCCTCATGAATAAACCTCTGACCACCAGCCATCCCTCTGGAGTCTCCCTCTCCCTCATCCCCATGTCCATCTCAGAGACCCCTCTAGCTCACCACTAAATCTCTGCATCCGGTCCTCAGCACCCCACTACCCCCAGCAGGCAGCACTCTCTCACTCAAGAGTCTCTCAACAGCCTCCTCCTCCAGCCTGGCCTCCTAGCATACATCCTCCACACAGCAGCCAGAGGGCTCCTCCAAAACCAAAAGCCTTTTGTGCCATGCCCCCCACCCCCATACCTCCCAGAGTTTCCAAACTCCTTGGCTTGGCACTCAAGGCCTTAGTGTAAGTGTTCTTGGGTAGACAGTTGGGAAGGCCAGTGGATGAATGCATGAATGGAAGGGTTCTGTAGATGAGTGGAGAAGAGCTGGAAGACAGATGATGGATGGATGGATGGATGGATGGATGGGTGGATGGATGGATGGATGGATGGATGGGTGGGAGCCTTCCCTACCGCTCTCCTGAAGGATTCAGGCACAGCCCTTGGCACACTGTTCTGTCCACCTCCACCCCTGCCCTCTCCCCCAGTCCAGTGCCCCAAGTCCCCACATTTACAATGCACCTCACAGCCAGCCAAGCCTTCTCCTCCTGTTCTCCAATCTAGATGGAAATGGGTGCCCAGAGAGGCCAAGTCATTTGCTCAGTGTCACACAGCAGTATGTACCAGCATGAGGATTTGAGTTTGGGGAGAGAAGAGGGAGACCAGAGAAGCCAAGCAGAGCTTCACAGGGCAGACAGAATGTGGAAGCTGGCCCCACAGGAAAGCTGGAGGGAGGTTAGCAGGAAGACATTCTGGCTGATTAAAAAGACATATTTGATTTTCCTCCGAGGGACACAAATGAGGCGGTTTTTCTCCCAACAGGATGGTGAGGCTGTCCAAGGCAGGCAGCGGGTCAAAGCTGGCTTCTGACATGGAAGCCAGAGCCCGGGCCCGATGGACAAGTAAAAATCCAATCATGTTTAAATGCCTCAGGAGGGGCGAACTCCTCATTAGCCAGCCAGCCCTATTCCTAATTCTCTGCTCTATATCAATTACAATGAGACTCCCTGGCAGGGCTCATGGGGCAGCGCAGGCCTGGGCTCTGGCCAAGCCCCACTCCGTCACCCAGTCACCGGCAGGCTGGGTGGCCTGGATGAGCACTTCACTTCTCTGGGCCTCATCTGTCCAGTAGGTAATCTCTAGAGCCGGCACGAACTGCACCCAGCACATAGCAGGTCCCTAGCAGACGCCAGCACCCTCCCCAGCGCAGTCCCCCCGTTGCCTTGCAGAATCTGGACACCAAATGCCCTTCCTCACACAGCCCGCACTCCAGACCCTATCAGAGTCCCTGGTAACTCAGCTCAGCTCCCGGACCTCGACCAGGCTGTCTCCGCACAAGCCAAGAATGGCGTCCAACACACGGCTGGCTTCCACAAACACTTGTTGAATGAATGAATGAATCAATCAATCAATCAATCAGTCAGTCAGTCAATATCTATTGCAGGAGCCTCCTGCCAGGTCTCCAGACCTCAGTCTATCCCTCCAGCACCCTCCCTTCTGTTCTGGCAGCAACCATTCTAATAAATGAAGATTTTCAGTCCCCATCCCCGCTGATATCCACCAATGACCTCCCAGCTACCACAAGATCAAGTGCAAGCTTCACCTGGCATTCCACTCCCTGCTCTCAAGCTTCCCACACTGTTCCAGTCACCCTGAACTCCTCTCTGTACTCTAATTCCATCCCTGCCCTGGGCTCCTGGAAAACTCCTACTCACACAGCAAGACCCAGGCCATGTGCCCCCTCTTCCAGCAAAGCTTCACTGTGCCCCCAGGTGGGTCAAGTGCAGCTTCTGCACCTGCAGCTCTCCTTACACAGAACTCTGCATGCAATAGTTCCTGAGGTCGCCCTGTGGGTCAGGCTCTCGCTGGCCCAGCCAGGCTCCTCTGACTGGCCATCCAGCCGCCCTGCTGACCAATGACAGTGTAGCATCCACTCTGGCATCAAGAGCATACCCAGCGCATAGCTTGATGCCAACTTTTACTTTGGAGAAAAACAATCTTCTCTATACAGATGGAGGGAAACGGACAATTTCCCAGACATGTGTTGCTTCTCCCAGCCACACTTGCCACCCGTCTGAGTGTTCCCATTAGGCCAGGGCTGAAGGAGGAGGGGACAGCCTCCACCAAAGAACCCCTTGCCCAGCCACGAGCAGGCTGGGTGGGCGCAGCACTGGCCGGAGAGTCTGGAGTCCTAGACTCCAGTCCACCCTGGCTTTGCTGACTGCTCAATGTGTGACCTTGGGCAAGGCATGCTCCCTTCCTGGGCCTCAGTCTCCCCAGCTGCACAATGGGGAGTTAGCATACTCTGGGGCCTGCCTGCTTCACGGGAGGTGCTGAGAGGTCACAGTGGGTGGGAAGGTACCATGGGAACTGGAGAATGATGCCCAAGTTGGTCAGTGTGGGGCCTGTGCTGCCCATTAGAGACGCAGGGCGCGTGAGAGGGTGCTGCCCTTTGGGGCCTCCTCCCACCTAGTGGAGGAGATCACCGCGACAATGTCCTTGAGGCAAGGAACCTTGTAGGATGGGGGCGCTGTAAAGGGTTGAGGGGTTCTAAAGGAAAAAAGCTGGAACCCAGGAAAACTTCCTGTAGGTGGTGGCAGGAAGCAGCGCCTGGGAGTGCTGGCAGGAGTTGGAGCCCTGGAGGTACAGGGATGGCATGGGGGCCGGGGGCAGACCCAGCATAAGCTAAGGCAGGGAATTGGGGGGCCCCAGGACCCATCAACAGCGAATCTGGGCTTCAGAACAGAGCGTGGGGGCGGGGGGCAGGGAGAAGAACGGCAGTTGGAGGACACCCAGCGTGCAGCCTGGAAGACCTGGGACCCTGGAGCAGGGAGACTAGCGGGGCGGGGGCACACAGCCACGGACGGCCTCTGAGAGAAGGAAGAGTAAGCAAAGGAAAGAAAGCAGGCGGGAAGGCGGGGGACACAGTGCGTGACCGACAGAGTCTACACACAGAGTGGCCCCAGGACCCCCTGAGGGGGAAGGCACGTCCATCAGGAGGAAGCAGGGGTCGAGGGGAGAAGAGAGAACCCAAAGTCACACAGCTCTGGGCTCCTGGACAGGGGCTCCGTCCACTGTGCAGGGGAAGGGAAAGAGGGTGACGCCAGCTGTCGCAAGGGGCCGGAGGGTCAGATCCGGGAGGCGGCCGGTGCATACAAGAAGAAATGGGAGAACTCAACCCAATGGCCACACCACAGGGAAAGGGCTCGGGACAGGAGGGATGGAGGTGAAACTAGGGGAGGGCTTCCTGATAGTCAGGCACCCTCAGAAGGGTCCCAGAGGCCTTTACCCGGTGGCCCAAGGCCCTCTCTGTGCAGCAGGACTGAGCAGTCACCTGCAGAGGTTACCAGAGCAGGCTGGACCTCTCAGACTGCCAGCAAGGACACGAGGTCCAGCTGGCCAGCAGCCCTCCAGGACCCTTGTCCAGGGTGAGGGCACCTCCTGCAGTGCAGCCAGGGCCACCCCAAGCGGCGCCTGCCAGCTCCACCTTCAGCCCCGGTGTGCACACAGCTGCCGCTCGGCACGCAACAGTTCATCCGGGAAACACGTGGCCTGGATTCTCACTTGACCCCCATTTCACAGGTGAGCAAACAGGCTCAGCAAAGTCAAGAGACCTGTCCGAGACCCCTCGGCCAAGAAGCCAGGAGCGGGTCTTCACTCACGCAGCAACCAAGCCACAGTGGCTGGGCCACCTCTGCGTCCTCCGCTTCCAACACCAAACCCCAGGCAGCCACACCTCTGCTCGGTCCCTCCTCCCCAGGCCCTGCCAGCACCCTGGGCCACCATCATCCCTCCAGCCCACAGGCATCTTCTCTGGACGGTGTCCGGGTGGCCGGCACCCCGTGGGAGCCAGAGTGGCATTCCCCTGCACAAAGGGCCGTGGCTGTGCTCTGCAGGTGCCTGGTGCACGGCACACACTCAGTGAAG
>PVKM010041037.1:0-13304 GCA_004027735.1 Carollia perspicillata
TAGCACACAACTGGCTCTATGATGAACAAGACTCTCACAGTCATAATTAAATACTGAATGTGTCCAACAAAAAATCTGTAACTATAATGAGTAGATGAAAAAAGGAAAGTGTAAGGTAGGCAGTTTAAAGTTAAATATTCATCGACCTTAACAGAAAATCAGTAATGTCTTAAATTTCAGCTCAAATACGAAAACAGGGTCGGGGACGCCTACCGCGCCCCTTCCTCCTCTGTCACAAAAGCTCGCCGTGTTCAGAACCCACTCGCACACCTACCCACTTAGGCGCATGCTCAGGAGGAATCCACATTCACCAGGAGATAAATGTGCTGAAGAGTTTCTAGGCAAAGTTTCCACGTTCTTACAGGACTACAAGAAAAATAACGTTCTCTTCTTTCTCTGGACATTGTTGTGCTAGATATAACTCCTGAAACGGCTGCAGCCGTCTTATTAACCTGAGGGCATAGCCAGCCAATGACTTAACAGGGGAGATGAAAACCTGAGGCCCTTCAGACATGACAATTAGCCCCAGAGCCCGTCCCACCCCTAGACTTTGAACTGTGAGTTACATTCTCTCATTTGAAGCTAGTTTAGGTTAGAGTCTCCGTGTTTGCATCCAAAAGCAGCCTAACTGATACAATGAACATTCCTTAGATACAGAAGAAAATGGCAAGAAAAAAATGGCTAAAACGTGAAGTAGTAGTGATTACCTATGGGGCAGGGCTTGCCAGCTAGTGGGCATGGCCCACACCGCTGTGAGCGTTTCGGACGTGCCAAGATCCTCCCAAGACCGCAGGGTCCCCAGAGCTCCTCCTGTCTCACCCACACAGACCCCAGGCTGAGGTGGTCGGGAACACGGTGCTCCAAGGAGCAGGCCTAGGAGCAGTGAGGGTGTCCCTGGCCGGCAACCCCTTCTTTCATGATCAACCTGTCGATAGCATTCAATTTTGAGTATACAAATGTTAAAATGAAAAATTAATTCTTAAAAAATTACCGCAGCCCTGGCCCAATGGCTCAGCTGGTTGGAGCTTCATCCCAACGCACCAGGGTTGTGGTTCAGTCACTGTTCTGTTCAGTCGGTCCCTGGTCCCTGGTTGGCAGGGCACATAAGGGCATCAGCCAATGAACGCACAGATGGGTGGAGCAGTAAGTACATCTCCCTCTCTGTTTCTGTCTCTCAAATCAATCAATAATTTTTTTTTTAATTACTGCAGTAAGCAGGCCCTGGCCAGGTAACTCAGTTGGTTAGCGCATCCCCAATACACCAAGGTTGTGGGTTCGATCCCCTCATCAGGGCACATACAACCATCAACCAATGATGCATCAATAAGAGTAAGAACAAATTGACGTATCTCTTTCTCTAAAATCAATCAATTAAAAAGTTCCTTTTTAAATTACTTCAGTGAGCAAAAGAGACTAAAAGATCTGCAGAGAGGTCATGAACAATAATATAAAGAACGTAACTGAAGACTATTTCAGAAATAAAACTCAAAAAAGAGAGCTGGGTAATAGAGCAGGTTTGCAAGTGACAGAAGAGGAACAGTTACAAGGAATCAAAGACGACACAGATGTTTCTTATTTGGGAACATTATTCAATCACAAAGAGAAAACACTAAATTACTTTTTGTTGTGCACTACACTGGTTGGATTATACTAGATGCTATCTACAAAATTTCAAGTCTCTTCAAGTTTTACAAGAAGTTCAACTTGGGAAGCTAAGATAACAGCATAAATTAACACCAGAAACCCTTCATTCAGCCGTGTTAAGGGCTAAGCAAGATTCTAGTCTTAAACACATAATGCTCAAAATATACATGGTCCTGCTCTCATGAAATTAATCTAGTATTTCCTAAACCATATTCCGCAAAAGCAACATAGAATGATAACTATGAGAGAGTTGATCCTGGTTTGAATCATATCTTACCAACCACTAGAAAAAAATTACTTCACCTCTAAGCCTAAGTTTTCGATCAGTTAAATGAATACCTTACTGGTTTCTGATATACGTATGTTTATAAAGTGTTCAAACTTAATAAAGACTGTCCTCACCATGTTAACAGGTACAAGGTGGTTTCCTACAACATGCTAATGTGCAATGTGAACTCTCCAAGAAGGTAATTTTCTTCAAGTGTATTCCCTTCACCACACCACCTCAGGTAGTGGTCTGCAGAGCACATTTATGGCAAAGAGAAGCTCACTATTGGTTATCCTGCTTCTAATCCCTTAGGACTGATTTTTATTACTGTGTCCTCATACTGTCAGCTACTTAATTTTTTTAACCACTAATTAGCATCCATGCAACAAACCTTTATAACCATAGTTATAAGACTATTATGCCTTCCGCTGGCTGGTGTGGCTCTGTGGATTGAGCGCCAGCCTGCGAACCAAAGGGTTGCCAGTTCAATTCCCCGTCAGGACACACGCCTGCGCTGCAGGCCAGGTCCCCAGCGGTGGTGCACGCAAGAGGCAACCACACATTGATGTTTCCCTCCCTCTCTTTCTCCTCCCTTTCCCTGTAAAAATAAATAAATAAATAATCTTGCAGGGGGGCGGGGAGAAAGTGCAGAAGAAGGAAATGGAGGGGAAAAAAAGACTATTATGCCTTGGTCCCCTGCTAGATCCTAACCATCTCAGAAACGGAGTGTCTACACTGGTCGCTCAAGTACCTACAAAAACACAACATGGTAATAAAGACAAACAAAAACACCTTCTCAGAGAAACAGCTCACACGTTTTAACTTCACTCTTCCTGTCGTCCAGCATTTCTGGAGTCTTCTGGGTGCCAGGGCCCTGGGACACAGCCGGGAACGGAACAGGTGCAACCTCTACTCTTAAGCAGCTTCGTCTACCTACGCTAAGCCCTCTCGTGCACGCAGTCCTAACGGCTATCAAGATTCAGGTGGAGCAAGTGGGAAGCTCTGAGGAAGAAAGTTTAGGTGTTGGGAAACCTAACCCAGAATGGAAGCGGGGAGCCAAGAGGAGTCAGGGAAGACTTCCCTGAACACACAACATCTAACCGGAGATGAAGAAAAGATGAGTAGAAATCAGCAGGACAATGTCCTCCACGAATCCCCTACCCCTTCCTCACACGATGAATGGTAAGTACATACCATCCCAGTTACACAGACAGGGAAACTGAAGCTCAGAAAAGTTTACGTACTGAAGAAAAGGCAGGGCGAGGGTTCAAAGTCAGGGTATCTCAATCCGACTCCACACAACGTCCCTTTTACCATCACTACATGACACCGTTTGTGCAGACGGACACAGCTTCCTGCTGTGCCCTGCCCTTCGACGAACCCCTCCGTCACCCAGGACCTCTGACTTGCCTTTAACCAAGAGAACACAGGAAAGGTGATAGAAAGTCACTTCTGTGGCTACAACACACACTCTTGTACACCGTCTTGGGAGGAGATGCTCCCCTTCACTGTCTCTGAGGAAGTAAGTGGCCGCATTAGGAAGAACCACTGGAGGGCAGAAGGCAGATGGTTGCCAATAGAGAGCAAGAAACTGAGGCCCTCAGCCCAACAGTGCACAAGGAACTGAATTCCACCCGATAACTATGAGCCCAGGAGAGGTCCCTCCCCAGCAGAGCCCCAGATGAGACAAGAGCCCACCCAGACCCTAAGCAGAGCACCCACCCAAGCTGCACCCAGAAACCCGACCCACAGAGCCTGCAAGATCATAAATGCAGGTGTGTTAAACTTCTAACTTTGTGGTAACACTGTTAAGTATCAAGAAATAACACGGTTACTTAATAAAGTTCTTTCACCATTGCCTGGAACTCTGCTGAAACACTGATTCCAACTACTCTTAACTACACATCAGGCCATCCTCAGGTAGTAACAATAATCATTCTTTTTAAGCAAAACTCATGTACCCAGATGTTAACATTAACCCCAATCTGACCCTACATTTTATACTAGCCATTTCTGCCACCTTGTCAGCTAACTGCATTATTTCTCTTTCTGTTGACTGAGGTTTCTGTTGTCTTCAAATTCACTAATCTCTTCTTCTGTGATGTTTAATCTGCCATTAATGCCATATAGTGTATTTTTTTTCCTTTCACACATTAGTTTTCACCACCAGAAGTTTTATTTGGGTCTCTTTTATACCTTCCAAGTCTCTGCCTACCTTTTTAAGCATACGGAGTACAGTGATAATTGCTTTAATGTCCCTACCTATCAATTCTAGCATCTGTCAGTTCTTGGTTGGTTTTAATGGATAAATATCCTAATTATAAGTCATGTTAACCCTAGTTATTGCATATTTAGTGACTTTTAACTGCATGATGAAATGTTACATTGTTGAGTGATGGGTTTTGTTATATTTCTTTAAAGAGTGTTGGACTTCACAATGGCAGGCAATTGTATTACTTCCAGATTAGTTTGCTAAGCTTTTTTGTCAGACAGAACTAGATTAGTCTTTATTCGGAAACAGTTTATTAGGCCCACTGCAAACACTCCCTTCCAGAGTTTCAACAAGCACAGCATCTAACACGGTCTCCCCACTCCACCCATATAATATTCAAGTGTCTCCCAGCCCTGTGTGACGGCTCTGAAATTTGCTCCGCATTTAGTTTCCCAGTGAATTCCTTCACCCCAAAATGATTCCTTTATGAAACTGTACCCTACATATGCACATCAGACTGGTAATCCAGCCAAACATTTAAAGGGACCACCAAGCTCTAGCCAGGTAGCTCAGTTGGCTAGAGCATTGTCTCTGCCAACACCAAGGTTGCAGGTTCGATCTCCCATCACAGGACATAAAAGCAGCAACCAATGAATGCATAATTAAGGGGAACAAGAAATCTCTCTCCCCCTCCCGCCTCTTTTCCTCTCTCTAAAATCAGGTCTTAAAAAATTAAAGGGACCACTAAGAAGAAGACCTGTGGGACTCTGCAGAGCTCCCTTCTCCCCAGAACTCTGCTTCTCACGTTAGAACCACTCGGGGGTGCCCCCAACTCCGATCTTTGTTTCCTCAGCTCAGTGAGGCCACTGGGCTCCAGCCAGGTCCCCTCACTGCACTGAGACCTGCAAACTGCCTTCGGGCAGCAAGCTAGAGCTTAATAAGGCTCACCTCATTTTTCCCATCTGTCAGAGATCACAGTTCTCCTCTGCCCGTTGTTCAATATCTGAAAATGGTGGTTCCATGTATTTTGTCCAATTCCCTAGCTCTTTACAGTGGAGAATAAATTCTGAATGTTACTGCCTTATAATTAAAAGCAGGAGTCATGACTCCAGACACTGATTTTAAAGGAAATGCTTTATAAGATACAACTCCTAAACATGTACATACATACATCATCTATCACATTACCCCATCTTTATTTTTATCATGGAATATACCACTCTTCTGTCATTGTGTCTAGTTTCCTCTATTGCTTATTCTACATTTCGCAATAGAATGTAAGCTCTGGGAGTACAGGCTTCTTGCCTATCTCATCACTCCTGCATCCCAACACCTAGACCAGATACTCAAATTCTGCAACTTCATTAAATCAATAAGCAAACTGTTTTATAAGTATTTCACTTAATATGTACTGTGAACTCTTCTCATTAGTAAATTCTGATTCAGACACAGGTAACGCTGACCCTGGAGAGTGCCTTAGAATTATCTATTATTTTAATTAACATCATCTAAGTAAAGATTTTCAGTTGCAAACAAAAGAAACTAACTGGCTTTGTTGAAACTGAAAAGGAAGTTATTGAAGTATATGAGACGACTCAGAGAAAACCCCAGGAGGGCCAGGCTGGAAGGCCACATAATCAGAAACAGCCAAAATTCAAATCACAGATCTGGTCCAGTGGAGCCAACCCCGGATGCAGCCCCTGCAACTTGTACAGACGCCAGCGACACCGGGAACGAAATGCTGCAGCTGGAGCTGTGTCTCTGCCGCCTCTGGAGAACAGATGTAGCCGTGACCCCCCTCGCTGCAAATCCCAGGCTTCTGAGGAGTGCAGTGGAGGTCCCATGATTGCATTCAAATTCCAAGAGATGCAGACAAAGTGAGCTATTGGCTTCGATAATGGAATATTTCTATCTCCCACCAAGATTCTTAAGGTAAAGAATTCCCCCAAACGTCGAAAGCTGTTGAACGTTGTTTATTATCCAAAAGTCTGACAAACCAGTAGCACAAGGCAGCAACCCCAGCACACCAGAACTTTCACCTATTTCTTTAGTTAATGGGTTTTAGAAGCTGTTTTCCTCTGTTTTCACTCTGAACGTTCAGCTTTAGGACAGTAAGCTGTTCGCTGGGTTTTTATTATCTGGGGGCAGCATATGCAATCTACTGTGATGAACCTCAAGCCAACTTACTTCCCTGAATCTGTTTTCTAACTTATAAAACGGAGATACAACCAACCACTTGCAGTGTTGATGAGAAGATTAAAATAACTATAATGAATATGTACATAGCAGGCAATCAATTAGTAGAAGCTATTGCTACTATTATTAAATGGTAGCTTACTTTTTTTAAGGAGAAACTCATTACGTAATTTACACACACATCTTTTTTTATATGCCAACAGGCTGAAGATCCCAGATTCTTTCACTTTAGTATAAACAGTATCTCCCTTAGCTCCCACGTTACCCGAGACAGTGCAACATGTAGCTTAAAGCAGTCTAGCATGCTGCCACCAAAACTAAGTCCAAGACATAAAGAGACAGACGGACAGGACCAAGTCATGCTTCCTTCCCATTCTGGCCAGCGAGCTCTGACTGGACTGAAAAACTGTGTGTGGACAGGGGCCATTTATGTCCGTGTGGCCCGCTACTTCGCCACTGTGCCCCAAAGCGCAGCATGGGACCTGCCAGAGACACCTCCCCTAAAATCTGAATATTTGCTTTTCTAAATATTGACTACAGAAACTAAGTCACTGAGAAAAGTTTCAGAATTATTTTAAAACAAATCACTTGCTAGGCTTTAAAAAGTTCACTCTCCTGCCCTGGCCACGTGGCTCAGTTGGCTGGAGCATCCTCCTGTCCACCAAAAAGGCTGCGATCCATTCCATCAGGGCACTTGTCTAGGCTGTGGGTTCAAGTCCCCAACCAGGGTGTGTATGGGGGCAACTGATCAATGTTTCCCTCTTCCACTTTCTCTCTCCCCCCTTCTCCCCCTCTCTCCCTCCACCCCCAAACCCCTACTTTCTCTAAAATCAATAAACATATCCTCGGGCAAGGATTTTTTTTTTAAAGTTCATTCTCCTGAAAAGAACAGCTTTAATAATCTTCTAGCTCCAAAATTCATTCTTTGGAAGATCCGTCCAAACAATGAACTTTCCCTCAATCACTCTTCTTGTTGTCATCAAAACCTGAAGAAGTTAAAAGCCAAAAAGCATCCAACAAACCACTTTCATTTTTCCAACACTTTTTAAATAAAGTGAAGCTAGAGCTTTTTTTAAAATGTGAACCTAACAACAGCTACTACAAATGCTGGACTGACATTCCAGATATAATTGTTGAATGAACATCAATCACTCTGTTGGCTAGGAATCATGAAGAATATCCACAAGTTAAAAACACAACTTAAAACCACTCCAAATGACCACTGAGATCTGTACCTGTTTCAGCAAACTACTGAAATCATGCGCTCCTTGAAAAAAAGGCGGCACAATCTTTCCACCCTATAGTCTAGCCTCTGACACATACCAGGAATTTCGTACACATTTAAATTATTAACCCATGAGTAAATAATTGTGTCTTTTTTTCTGGCTATTAAGAGCTTTCCAATCTTCTCTTGAAAAAGATAGGATCCACCTTTCTCTTTTCTTCAAGGCACCCATATTCCCTAGCCAGCTCGCTCGCTCGCTCTCTCCCTCTCTCTCTTTTAGATTTTATTTAATTTTAGAGAGAGGGAAAGGGAGGGAGAGAGGAGGAGAAACAATGTGTGAGAGAGACATCAGTCAGCTGCCTCTCACACGGCCCCAACTGGGGGCCTGGCCCACAACCCAGGCGTGTGTCTCTCTCCTTCTCTCACACACAATCTCATACAGGCTGTTGCCCTCCACTCCCACCAACTCAGGCTGCCCATGGGACCTCCTCCAGGAGACCGTCAGTTCCCCAGGTTCCACTGCAACAAGCCCAGCCAATCTTCTAGACCAAGATCAAGTCCCACCTCCTCCACGTGGCAGGCTCAAGTTCTCAGAATCGGCTTACTTCCTAGGTTCTTCTAGGCCTTCATATGTCAGTACCTCTCCTTGTCAGCAGCCAAGGTCTTGTTAATTTTGCCTGCATAGACACAACTATCTCAACACTAGCAGTAGAGGAAAGCAAATCCTACTCACTTTTCTAGTCAAAGTTTATAGCACCATAATTCACATACACAGAGGACAAATGTGTATTCAACTGAAGAGTAGTAAGAATCCCCTTTTACAATTATCAAAGCATGTACAATGTATCAGAACACCAGTTTTTCATCCAACAGAGTTCAGAAAAATCAGGAACTATTTTAACTATATCAACAAAAATGAGTATTTTTATTATTTAAAGTATAAGACTTACAACGTTCAAACTCACTCAAGTTAAAGAAATAAATACCCAAACAACTAAATATCATTACTCACCTATTAAATTGACAAAGATTTAAAACTTTGAAAATACCGCTGCTGGAGAGATTTGGGGAACTAGGCGCTCTCAGACAGGGTGGGTGAAGCACAAATTAATGCTTGTTTGTGTTTGTTTGTTTGTTTGAATTTATTTCAGGGAGAGAGGAGGGAGGGAGGGATGGGAGAAGAATGGGACAGAGCAACATTGATTTATTGTTCCACTTACTTATGCCTTCAGAGAGATTGATTCTTTTATGAGCTCTGAGCAGGGATCGAATCTGCAACGTCGGGGTATTGAGATGATGCTCTAACCAACTGAGCTACCCGGCCAGGGTTTGGTGCTACTTTTTGGAAGACAATTTGGCAGTACATTTTCAAATGTGCATATATATGGTGAAAGAGCAAATTTCCCTTGTAAACAGATATCATATAGCTAATGATAACAGAACAGTTACACGTACAAGGATGCACACTGCAGCACTACTTAAAATAGCGTTAAGTATGAACACAATGTAAGTGCTCTTTATCAGAGACTGACTAAACTGTAGTACATTACATTCCATGTAGTACATTCACCACACGGAATATTTCTCAATCACTGAAAAAACAGGTACATGAGAGTATTTCTAAGATAGATCAAGAAGCTCAAGTTGCAAAATTGTGTTCAGCATGATCCCATTTGCTTTTGACTTTAAGTGCACAGACACTGTGCAAGTACATACCCACCACACCTCCCACGATGTCTGTATGTATTACATGTTTAATACGTATTAACTGTAGATACATGTATGCATAAGACTTTTCTGGTAGGAAAAACTGAACAGCTATTAATTACCTACGGAGCATACAGGGAGGGGCAATTTTTGACACCATTCTGTATGGCTTGATTTCTTTAAAATAAGAGTATGTATGACTAGTTTAAAAACTGTAATTCCCTAGGTGATCAGAGTAATACTCTGTATGTTTGATATGCTGTGAGACTGCTCAAATAGGAGCCCTAAACAGATGGTAAAACACTAACAAAAAAAGGAAACTCTTTCTACTCCAGTAGATACATATAGTAAAGCCAGTGGGTCCTCAGCAAAATTAACCAATTCCATTAGCAACACTCCCTCCGTGATGGGAGGCCAGCAAGTGCCAGTCCAAGGCTACCAACCCCTGGCCACCAAACCTCCACACACCTTTCCAAGATCATATAGTACATCCGACATTTCTCAAACCCGCCCTTCACTTTTTTGGGCAAGGACACATGTGGCCTACTCTTCCCTCCCCTTCCAAAATAGCTTTCTCATTAGTGTAGGTGCTAATCTCCGATTTTTAAAAATGACAGCCAGCTAACTGATTAAAATAAAGTTTTAACCTGATAACAGATAAAGGGCATTCCTCTGGGAGTGTTTCCATTTTAAATTCTGGAACCCAACTCTTACCTTAACCTAAAAGAATAAATTCAACAGAGAGAATGGCAAGCAAACCAGATGAAAAAAAAAGTAGTAACTTGGGGATAAGACCTACCTTTGTGCCTTCTAATCACGTGAGGAAACACCTCCCTATCACCTACCCCAGTGATTTTGTACCAGTGTCTCAAGAATTTTTTAAACACACAATACCTGACTATGTGGTCGGGGCACTGACCTCTTTTCCCTTAGACTGTCAAATAAAAATATGGCAACAGTCAATGCAACAGCAGCCATCCAATGTGACTGAATCAAAACCATACCTATTTTTTGTCGGATTAGCAAAAAATATAGTTGTGGTGCGCCGCAGAATTGGAGTAGTTTGTGTGTACCACGAGATGAAAAAGGATGAAAATCACTGATCTACCCTATAGATGCACTCACTACCCCACCGAACACAGCATTAACACTAACGATACCCTATTTAAGACCTCAACTTCCCACCTGTAAATACTTATTTGACAAACTTGAACTGTTTTTCTAAAAGGCTCACAAGTGAGCCAACCACTCACTACCAATGAGCTCACGCACCAAAAAGCAACGTATCTGAGAATGACAGGTATCCCTATGAAACCCTAGTGCAGTTGGTTGTCAGTCCTCTGTCCCTTTTTTTGCAAAAAGGACACAGAACCAGGAGTCAGGAAAGCATGTAGTAGTCCCAGACCTGCTTATTCTGAGACATCGGATAGTTAAGTAATTTAGTTACTTTGCATCCATTTCCTTCTCTAAGAGAGATGAACTATATCGATGTTTCTCAAAATGTTTCTACAGTATCAGAATTAGTTACGTGAAGCCCTTTTACGAAAGCAGATTCCGGAGGATCCTAGTAGACTTGGGAATCCCACTTGGACAAGTCCTCCAGAAGACTGTTTGAAAGCCATTAGGTTCTCAGGTCTCTCAGATCTAAAAATGCTCTATAGAGTTCAAAGGAATCCTATATCTTACTTTTTTTCAAACCCACAGAAATTAAGGAGGAAGATATTAGATAGTTAATGCAACATCACTGCTACCATCACCTTTGCAACTTGAGCGACTGGAACATTTACTGCCATCCGCTGAGGATTTCAGCAGGAACACATGCAGTGTAGTTGAGACTATTAAAATGAAATCCAAAAGCTTGGCTTCCAAATAATGTTTACATACAGCAAATCACAGCAATCAAGAATTGTATTTCTGTCAGAAAATACTGTTAGTAAAATAATGTGCTATTAGACTCAAAATTTCTTTACTAAAAGTTTTGCTACATTTTTCCTAATCTGACTATATATATGTATAAACTGCATATGCTGAATAATGACAGGTACTGGAACTTGCGCACCATAGTTTAAGATATTGATGACCAAATATAAAAAAAGTAAAACATTAATTAGTGCAGCAAGTTGTCTTCTCAAAAGTTTACTTCTGCAGTTTTCTCCCCAAACATCTGAAAGTATGACAGGTAATTTCTCATAATCTCCATTCTCCTCTTCTTCAGTAGAAACAGATTTTCAGCCAGACAACTATCAAAAACCACATATCCCAGCCTCCTTTGCAGCTAAATGAGGCCACCTGACCAAAGTTCTGACCAGTAGGGGTAAACGAAAGTGTAAGACAGTGTAAACGTCCAGATTTGTCTTTAAAGGAAGGGGCATGTGCCTTCCCAAAGCCTTGTTCCTGGACTGTGGGTGTGCTGGGGAGCCATCTCGTACTACACAGAGAGGGACGTCTCTTCAAGATGGGAAAGATGACGGCAGAAACCAAGGTCCCTACGCCATGGAACCACATCAGCCTTAGACTGCTGACACTTACCTAAGAAACTGACCTCTTGTTTAAGCCACCGTCTTTAAAACATAGACCCAATCTCGTATTCTAACCAATGCATACAGAAGGTTTAAATTTGTAATAAATATTAAATTATAGCTACTTACCAACTCAATAAAGCTGAAAATAACTATAGATTCTTGGGTGACTCCACTACTGAAATCATTGCTACTGTATCGGCTTATATTAATATGGCATTTTACGCTTTTGCAAAGCACCTCATTACAGTATCTCATTTCACATTCTTGAAATCCTGGGCAGGGCAGCTGGTGCTATGCACACTTGGCATATAGGACACTGAAGCCCAGAGAAGCTAGTTTATCCAAGACTGCACAACTAAGGAGAGGTAGTCAAACAGGACTCAGCGTACAGGTTCCTCGTTCCATCACTCGGTGTGCATGCTTGCTCATATCCCCATGCTGCACGCCAGGCACTAGTTACAGGCACGCTCAAGAAAGAGTTACACCCGTCCGGGTGCACCTCACAACCTAACGGAGTAAGGGAAGGGACGCTCTATAGCTCTTCGTGATAAGGGCTGTGAAAAAAGCAGACTCCTGTAAGGACGCCTGGCCAGGAACAGATTTGGAGTGTGGGGAAGGCCATTCTAAAGTAGCAGCCATTTATGCTGAGACCATAAGGATGAGTATGAATGAAGAGGAAGGGTGGGAAAGGGGGAGAAGAAGGCTATCAGGAAATTTATATACAGTATCAACCCTCACAAGAACATTACGGTAAGTATTGGTGACCTCATTTTACCGCTGAAGGTGCTGAGTGAACTCACTGTGTTAAAGGCCACGCTGCCAGGGAGTGGCAGGTCCTGTTGAGATTCCAGACCTGCCTGACTGGAGCCTCTGCCAGGTGCCAGCCATCTCAAAGGCCCGTTCTCTCCTCTCTCCACAGCACCACGCTGCCTCGACCACTATCAACGCCTGGTTGTCAAGCAGATTTCAAATAGATGTCACAATTTCAGGTTTTTACCAAAAACACATGTGCTAAGATGCCAACCCTAACCACAGACACCCATAAAGCAAACAAAATCAATCCTTGTCATTGGGTATTTTATATCTATGTATATGTATGCATACACATGTATATATACTCTATACACCTATAAACATACCTACAAGCACACATTTAGAAAAATTAGAGGGTTATTTAATGAACAGGGATGTTATCTGAAATAGAGGTGATGCTGAAAATCAATTTCATTCCATGTTAAACCAGCTCACTAATTCCCCACACACGCAAAATTAACTTAAACAAGCACTTCAATCAGAGATAAAACTCAAAACAATACACCAACTCAAAAGATGCATTTTAAGCTATTATGCACTATGCATTCCGCATATATGTGCACATGTCCCTCAAACAAAAACACACATGTAACTTGTCAAAACTTTAACAGTGATACAAACTTTTGAAAATAATCTTCTAGAAGAGAGGGTACATAGTCCTGGTAGGAGAATCAATTGCCAAGAAGCCAAAATGGTTCTATGTTAGCAAAAAGTCCG
>PVKM010041039.1:0-13259 GCA_004027735.1 Carollia perspicillata
CCATCCTGAATGACTACAGGCCTCAAGCCAATGGGCTTGTATATAGTTAGCAGATTCTCCTGTTAAAGCAGATGCATGTAGAGCATCAAAGTAAATATTAATAGAAATATGAACATACTTGAATTTTCCAAGGAGAGTATAAAGAGTGACATCTGTTTACCAAATCATTTGAAAACTTAGTCTCTGAGGATTAACTACTGTAAATGGGGGTCCCTTGCTAAGGGCTTGGAAAGGCAGGCTCCCTTCTGTTTCTGCAAGCTGAGGTGAGTTTAGCTCCTAGGCTCAGAGTTTTCAAGAAAACTTGGGAAGATGAGAGGGGAGGTGCTCTGAAAAAATATGTTTTAGACAAAAATGGTTATGTGCCAAGGGCCTTTTGTGACTTGATTGACTAATCATTTCCTCTGGGAGAATAGCCAGTTCTTCCCCAAGGAAATGATCATTGTTTACAGGTACTGAGTTAAAAAGTGGTACTTAGTCTTCCATGGAAAAGGGCTAGTTCTTCCCAGGAGGCAGTACACCTATATTTCAGCTTTACAATAAAGGTCATAACTCTGGCATAAACAAAGAGGATTCTTAATATTTCTTTAACATGTCACAATCTGCATCCCACTTAGCATCTTTTAGACTGACAAATTTATGAACACAGTCACAACTTTCAGAAACAGTTTTTCCTCTACTGGAAAATACATTTACCCTTTTCTTTAAAAATTGCAGTTTTGATCTACTCCATTTCTGATCTGGGCCAGTTCACCCCTCCTTAGGCAACTTGGTGGTCCTTTACTCCTGGGAGGTCACCATATTGAAGCTGAACTTAGTGTGGACACCTGATCGGCACAGCGCGCTGCAGCCCAGAACTCCTGGGCTCAAGTGATCCTCCTGCCTCAACTTCCCGAGTAGCTGAGACTACAGGCGCACGCCACTGCGCCCGGCAGAGAGACCCAGCCCCCACTGACATGCCATCAGCGTGCACAAGCGCCCACACCGTGCTGCGAGCTGGTGTGCAAACCTGCGCTGCTGTGTATCTCATCAAGCAGTCCGTGAAACTCGGGGAAGCTGGCATGAACCACCCAAAGGGCCTAGCATAGGTCCCTTCTCTCTAAAATTAAAGATCCCTAATCTAGGAGACATTCAGCAGTCTCATAACTACTGAAATTTCCTTAGAGCTTGATCCCAATGGTTGAGGATTCTTAGAAACCTTTCAAGAAATTTTTTAACAAATAAATGAGCCTTTTCTGAAATTCTTCCCACCACAAGACATGGCACTTAGAAAACCAGTTTAGCACTCCTGCCCCCTCCCTCACTCTCAAATCTTAGCTAACTCCGATGCAAACCCCAGTCCTGGGGAGACAGAAGAGGGGACTGCAGAGGGAGGAAGTGCCTCATTTCTTCGTTGCTTCAGCAAGAAGCTGAAATGCTCATAAAATACCTTGCTACTAGAGCTGATAAAAGGGGAAATTCTTTGCTCTCTCCTCCCAAGCCTAAAATCTTAGCCGGGGAAAGCAAGACTCTTATTACAAAGGAGAGTGCAGGGAAGAGAAATGAGAAGAAACCACTCAAGGGGTGGCTACAGTAACTTTTCCTCTTATCTGTAACATGCCTGGGGGGCCTTACTGAGAGGTTCCCCCTGGTCCCTCTGTCATGAAGCGCTGATTTCCGTCCTCTTAGGTGTGCTGTCCGTGAAGATGGCTCATAGCCTCTGGTCTATGTGGGTCCTGGACCAGGTCCCTGTCCCGGGTGCCAGATGTGGGGGGGCTCCACCTGCAGAGCCCCCCCCCCACCATCACAGATGAAAATAATACTACCAAGACAAGATCTGCTTGGGGAGGAAAGGTGGCTAATCTCTCAAAGGAGAAGGGCCTCCCAAGTGATCGTGTCTGCTTGGGTTTCCTCTCCTCTGAGGGGTTGTACCCGTCATTGACTACTGACCAAGCGTTAGGGCTAGAGATGGCAGAAGCAGCGCTTTTGCCAGGGAGATAAGCTTTGTTTCCTGGGTGGCTCACAGTCCAGAGGTCGCTCGCTCAGCCTTAGCCATGGGGGGTGGTTACAACTCCTGAAACCAGACAGAGCGGTTCCCAACCGCTCTGTGAAATAAAATGTTTAAAATACACACAGCAAATATGACTATAGGGAATGATGCTGGCTCACACTTTGTTTTAAGTGTGGTATCATTTTGAGGGAAAGTAATAGATCTACTTCCCTGACTGGGAACTATAATGGCTCCTCTGCACTGGTTTAGACCATGTAGAATGTGGGTGTAGAGAAGCCACAATAAGGTGGAGAAGCGTCTCAGGACACTTAATAAACAGGGTATGACTCAAAGGGCTGAAAGGGACTAGTAGGACTTCCCCAGCCTGCATACAACCTGCTCTTGTTTAAAGTGCTGCCTGGGGGAGGAGTTGGGGATGTCTTTTCTCCCATGAGCTTCTCTCATAGCTTCAGTTCAAATAGCCCAGTCTAGGCCAGTAACATTGTTTTGAATACTATAGCTTTGTAATAACAGCTAACCCTTGAACATGGGTTTGAACTCTTCAGGGCCGCTTACATGCAGATTTTTTCAATAGGTATAGCCCTCTCTATCCATGGGTTTTGAGCCTGGAGATTTTAACAACTATGCATCAAAAATACATCAAAATACAACTATACATTAAAAATGTTTTGATCCACAGTTGAGAAATTTCAGTGCAAAGGGCTCACTTTATTGCTCTATGCCATTTTGTATAAAGGATGTGAACATCCACAGATTTTGGTATGTGCAGGGTAGATGTGTGGGGGAGGGTCCTGGAACCAATCCCTTGTGGCTACCAAGGGATGAATATAGCTTGAAACCAAGAAGTATGAAACCTCTAGCTTTGTTCTTTCTCGAGATTTCTTTGGCTACTTGGAATTTTTGTGGTTTCATGAAATTTTAAAATTATTTTTTCCATTTCTGTGAAAAATCCCATTGGAATTTTGATAGCAATTGCATTTAATCTGTAGATCACTTTGGTACTGTGGACATTTTAACAATATTAATTCTTCCTGCCCATGAGCACAGATTATCTTTTCATTAGTATTGTCTTTTTCAGTTTCTGTCATCAATGCCTTATAGTTTTCAATGCACAGATTTTTCACTGCCTTAGTTAATTTATTCCTAAGTATTTTATTCTTTTGGATACAATTATAAATGGGATTGTGTACCTAATTCCTCTTTCCGATCATTTGTTATTAGTGTATAGAAACACAACATATCTTTGTATGTTGATTTTTGTGTCTGGCAACTTTACTATATTTGTTTATTAGTGCTAACATTTTTTTTGTGGAGTCTTTAGTGTATTCTCTGTTTAATACCATGTAATCTGAAAACAGCGACAGTTTTACTTCTTTGTTTCCAATTTTGATGACTTTTATTTATTTTTTCTTGCCTAATTGTCTGACTGAGCTTTTAATATTGTGTTGAATAAAAGTGGTGAGAATGGACATCCTTGTCTTATTCCTAATTTTAAAAGCAAAGCTTTTAGCTTTTCACTGTTCAGCATGTGAGATGTGGCCTTGTCATACATAGCCTTTATTATGTCGAGGTACATTCTTCTATATCAGGTTTCTTGTGCATTTTTTACCATGAATGGGTATTGATTTTTGCCAAATGCCTTTTCTACATTTATTTATGATCCTATGATTTTTATGTTTCATTTTGATAATATGGCATATCGCATTGATTAATTTGTAGATTTTGAGTTGTTTTTGCATCCTTGGAATAAATCTCACTTGATCATCCCTTATAATCCTTTTAATGTATTCTTGAATTCAGCTTGGTAATATTTTGTTGAAGGTTTTTGCATCTATATTCATCAGGGATATTGGCCTGCAATTTTCTTCCTTCCTTTCTTTCTTTCTTTCTTTCTTTCTTTCTTTCTTTCTTTCTTTCTTTCTTTCTTTCTTTCTTTCTTTCTTTTTTTTTTTTTGTGGTGTTTTGTTTAGTTTTGGTATCAGGGTAATGCTAACCTCATAAAATCAGTTTGGTAGTGTTCCCTTCTTTTCTTTTTTTTTGGGAAATTTGAAAAGGATTGGTATTAATTCTTCTGTTGGTAGAATTCATAGTGAAGCCATATTGTTCTAAACTTCTGTTTTTTGAGATGTTTTTGAGTACTGATTTAATCTCCTTAGTAGTAATTGGTCTGTTCAGATTTTCTGTTTCTTCACGATTCATTCCTGGTAGGTTATATGTTTCAAGGAATTATCCTTGCCTTGTAGGTTGTCCAATTTGTTGGCATATTATTGTTCACAGTAGTCTCTTATGATTTTCTGTGTTTGTATGGAATCAATCATGCTGTCTACTTTTTCATTTCAAATTTTATGCACTTGAATCATCTCTTTCCAATTAAATTTACTGGGGTAACATTTACTGGGGCCAAATTTACTGAGATCAGTAGAATTATATAGGTTTCTAGTATACATTTCCATGATACAAGATCTGTGTATTGCACTTTGGGCCAGTACCCAAGGTCAAACCATTTTCTGTCAGTACATATTAGGGCTCCGCCACCCACTACCTCCATCCCCCCTTTTCTTTGGTGAATCTAAGTAAATGTTTGTCTATTTTGTTTATCTTTTAAACATACAAGCTGTTAGCTTCATTGACCTTTTCTATTGTCTGTTTAGTTTCTTTCATTTATATCTGCTCTGATCTTCATTATTTCCTTTTTTCTACTAACTTCGAGCTTAGCTTGTTTTTATTTTTCTAGTTCTTTGCAGTGTAGTGTCAGACTGTTTATTTGTTATTTTACTTCCTTTTTAAAAATATTTTATTTATTTATTTATTTTTAGAGAGAGGGGAAGGGAAGGAGAAAGAGAGGGAGAGAAATATCAATGTGTGGTTGCCTCTCACGTGGCCCCCACTGGGGACCTGGCCCACAACCCATGCATGTGCCCTGACCGGGAATCAAACCAGCTACTCTTCGGCTCACAGCCCATGCTCAATCCACTGAGCTACACCAGCCAGGGCCTTACTTGTTCCTTATGTAAGTATTTATTGCTATAAGCCTCCCTTTTACCACCACTTTTGCTGCATCCCATAAATTTTGATATGCTGTATTTCCACTTTCATTTGTCCTCAGATATTTTTTTATTTCCCCTTTGACCCATGGTTGTTTTCAAGCATGTTGCTTAATATCCACAGGTTTGTAAAATTTGTATTTTTCTTCTTTAATTGATTTCTAGTTTGATACCATTGTGGTTAGATAAGATTCTTGATATGATTTCCATCTTCTTAAGTCTATTAAGATTTGTTTTGAGGTCTCTGCTATATGATTTATCCTGGAGAATGTTCTATGTACTCTTGAGAATGTGTATTCTGCTGCTTTTGAATGAAAAGTTCCATAAATGGCTATTAAATCCAATTGGTCTAATATGTTTTTTAAGTCTAATGTTTTCTTACTCATTTTCTGTCTTAATGATCTATCCACAGTTGAATATGGGCATTGAAGTCCCCTACTATTCTTGTATTTCTGTCTATTTCTCCCTTTAGGCCTATTAATATTTGCTTATATATTTAAGTACTCCTATATTAGGTACAGAATATTTACAAATGTAATATCCTCTTCTTGGATTTACCCCTTTATCTGTCTCTTTACCTTCTCTGTCTCTCATTGAAGTATTTGTACAAAAGTCCATTTGTCTGATATAAGTATATCTACCCCTGATCTCTTTGGTTTCCATTTGGAAGAAACATCTTTAGCTATCCCTTTACTCTCAGCATACATGTATTCTTAAAGCTTAAGTGAGTCCCTTATAGGCAGCATATAGTTGGCCTTTATCTTTTCATCCATTTAGCCACTCGGTGTCTCTTAATTAAATAATTTGTTTCACTTACATTTAAAGAAATTATTGATGAGTATGGACTTACTGTTGCCATTTTAATTATTATCTGGCTGTTTTGTCATTCTTTTGTTCTCTTCTTCTCTCGCTCTTTTCCTTTGTGGTTTGATGATTTTCTGCTGTGGTTTACTTAGATTCTTTCTCTTTTGTGCATTTACTATAGGGTTTGTGGTTACCATGAAGTTGATATAAAACATAGTTTTAATCATATATTTTAAGCTGATAACAGCTTAAGACTGAACACATACAAAAGCTCTACACTTTTGCCCACCTCCTCAAGTATTATCTTTGATGTTACAGTTTACCTCACTTTATCTTGTGCATTCCTTAGCAAATTATTTATAACTATTTTTTAAAATGTTGTTTATTAACTTTATATTAGCTTAGTATGTGATTTACTCAGCACCATTTAAACATTAGAGTGCTTGGAATTTAACTGTATATTAACACTTACTGGTGAAACTTATACTTTCATGTTTCCCTGTTCCACCTTGTCACTCTTCCATTTCAGCTTGAAAAATCCCTTTAGCATTTTTTCTAAGACAAATCTTGTGGTAATGAACTTTAACTTATGCTTTCCTGGAATACTCTTATCTCTCTCTCTCAGTTCTGAAGGAAAACTTTGCTAGATAGAATATTCTTAGTTAGCAGTTTTTTGTTTTCTTTCATCATTTTGGATACATCATGCCACTATTTTCTAGCCTGCAAAGTTTCTACCAAAAAATTTGGTAGTTTTATGAGGTTTTCTTTGTAACAAGTTTTTCTCTTGCTGATTTTAAGATTGTCTCCTTCTCTTTAACTTTCAACATTCTAATTATAATATGTCTTTGTATGTGTCTCTTTATTTATTTGGGAAGAATTGTCCTTTATATGTGTCCTTTGTATGTGTCTCTTTAGATTCATCTTATTTGAAACTCTCAGGGCTTTCGGGATCTGGATGTCTGATTCATTTCTCCCCTTTCTTCTCCTTATGGGACCCCTATAATATGAATATTAGACTGCTTGATAGTTAGTATTACATTAGTCTCTTAAAGTATCTTTAGTCTCTTCATTCTTCTTTGCTCCTAGCTTGAATAAATTCCACCACCCTGTTTTTGAGTTCATTGATCATTTCTGCTTCATTTATTCTGCTGTTGAACCTCTTTATTGAATTGTTTAGTTCAGTTATTCCATTCTTCATCTCTGTGATTTCTGTTTGATATATTCCTCACATTTTTCTGTCTCTGTTGAAAGTATCACTTTGCTCACAAATTTTCTACTGACCTTGATGAGTATCCTTATTATGATTATTTTGAACTCTTTATCAGGTAAATCACTTATCACTGTTTCATTAAAGTCTGCTTCTTGACTTTCACCTTATTCTTTTGCTTGGAACATATTCCTCTATTTCTTCATTTTATTTGTCTGTATTGGTTTCTGTGCATTAGATACAACAGCTAGCTCTCATAGTCTTGAAGGCATGGTTTTCTATAGGAGAAGAATCTTATTGTTCAGCTCGTTTCTAGCTGCAAAACCTTTATGATGGTCTCTCAAATTTTTTGTGGCTTCCAGGAGTTGAGGGTGTTTCAAGATCTGTCAGTGTCCCAAAGGCAAGGATCTCAGTCAGCATCTAGATACAGTCTATTTGGAAGCCAGATCCTCAGACAGCATCTTTGAAAGTATAATATAGATATAGATTGGGAGATGGTGATTTCTCTGATCCCTCTTGTTGAGCCCTTGAGGAACTGAGAATTAAAACTGTTTGTTACAGTCCCCTGGGAATGGTGAGCGGAGGCTCTGCTAGCTAATAGAGATCAGGGAGTGCATCCCTGGATGGTTGCTGCATAAGCCAAGGCACAAAACATGTGCACACCTCTTAGGGAGATACTGGTGATCTGATGTGGGCCTAGAGAGGGTCTGAAGGTGCCACTGGCCTCAGGATATACTTGCAGTTGGCCCCTAGATGTATGTTACAATAGAAGCCTGACCCTCAGGCTTCAGCTTTTACGACATGCAAATAACCTCTTACTAGAAAAGACTGGAAATTGGCCATTTCTGACTGATGCCTCTCTGCTGAGTCCTGGAGGAATAGCTGGTTAAGAACTGTTTCTCTGTTTGCTGCATTCCTGTTGAACCTGTGGACACAAGCCCACTGGCCACCAGAGCCAGGTGATTAAGGGGTTCATCCCCTGGGCAGTAACTGCAAAAGCCAGGACACTGGATATGTGCACAATTTTTTGGCAGACAGAGAGCACAAAGTTGGCATCCACTAGCCTTCCCAAGTTTCTAAAAAGGATTGCAGTTGGCCCCTAGATTTGTGTTAGGTTAGGAGCATAACTCTCAGACTGCAGCTTTTAAGATAAGCAAATAGGCCTCTTATAGAGAAAGACTGGGAGATGAACATTTTAGTTTGCTGCTTCTGTGCTGAGCCTTGGAGGGATAACCACTGTGAGTTGCTGCTCAGATGTCCTTGACTTCTTGGTCTTAATTAATCAGCCATGGGGTAGAGCATTACAACAGTGAATTGCACTGGGATATTTCACTTGCAAGGCAGTTGACCATACATGGATTGCTATACCTTGATTTATGTCTTTTGTTCAAATCATTGTTTACATGTACTAGAGGCACACACTGTGCTTCCCATGGTCATACTTTGGCATTACGTAAGTCCTGGCTCAAGTCCTGTACATGTGACTCCATATCACTCCCAATAGGAAATTTTGGAAGAAACCCAAAAGTTGGTTTGCCTCCCTCCTGCTGACAGAGCCAGCCATAGCCTTGGTGACTTGGGATCTCACAGGAAAAAAGGTCATAATATGCTGATTTTCAAACAGGCCTTAGAAAGCCAGACTTATGATCTGATAAGCCAGACAGGCTATCTAAAATTACAAAACAATAATAATTATTGGTTAATACAGTCCTTTCTACATATTAGGCTCTGTTTTAAGTACTTGTTTTATTGACCATACAAGTATGTATCTCTCACCAACCCTAAAAAACAATTCAGTTTTATGACCATGTTTTTCAAATCCCCTGCAAAGAAAGACTCCATAGCAGGGCAATAAGCAAACAGACCCTGAAGCCAGGTTGCCTGGGTTCCGATCTTGTTCTATCACTCACTATTTGTGGGCACGTTCCTTAACATTTCAGTGCCACATTTACATGTGAAAAAGGGGGGTGATAACAGTACCTTTCTCATAGGATTGTTGAAGAATTAAATAACTTTATTTATAAAGCACTTAGAGCAGAGCTGGTACATAAAAAGCATTATAGAAATACCTGTCATTATTAATATTATTTTAGGGAGGACTGGATAAAAAAGGTTGGTAGTTGAGTGTTATATACAGTTTCTATAGGTAAAACAGAATATATGCCTATTGATAATAACATGAATAAATAACATTGTATTGCCATACAAATGGTAGTAGCATGCAGTAGTTAGAAGCCTAGGTGGTAAGTCAGACTACCAGAGTTCAAATTTGACTGCAGTTTACAAGCTATGTGACTTTGGGCAATTTACTTAATCTCTTTGTGTTTCATTGCTGTCAGTAAAATAATGGTAATAATAATTATAACAACAGCTGCTACCACATAGCTGTTGTTGTGAGATCTTAAATGGGGTAATCCATATAAAATACTTAGATCAGGCCTTGGGGTATAGCAAGTTCTACATATTAGCTACTACACAAGAAAGGGTATTTTACACATTCTTCTTTTTTTTTTACATACTAAGCTTTCTTCTTTTTTTTCTATTTTTTTCCTGTAGCATGAAAAAGCCTATTACTTCTGCATCTCCACATTTATTTCTAAAATCCATACAAAAAATTAAAAAGTAAACAAAACAAAAATTCCCACAAGAAAGCATCTATTGCAAAATACAGAAAACAAAACCTATAAACTCCAACTTACATGTGAACAAGGTGAGAAAAGGCCAAAACCAGCAGAATGTATTTGTACTATACATGCTAGAGAAATAAAAAAATGTATGTGTTAGTAGTTGTGAAAAGTGGGGCTACTGTTATGAGAGTGAATAATTATATAACCTTGGAAACAATCTTGGGGATAAATGGTAAAGTTGAAAAAATGCACCTGATGATCCAGGAATTTCACTCTTGACTACACATATAGAAACATTTTAATAAATGCTTCCAAGAAGACATATACAAGAACATTCATAACATCAACTTCTATCAACAGAATAGATTAATTTAATAAAAGCTTTCTTCTTTTACTGTTTCTCTATATAAGCTGGTCCTTACACTATGGTAACTCTTTCCTCAATAAGATGTAAAGTGGTCCCTCCAATATAACATTTTTAAAGCAGCTTCCATGGACAGCATAGTGTCATCTGCACTTTGAGAAATAGGATACAAATATGGACTCTGCCTTAAATAGCTCCAAAAATCTTAGGAAAGATTGTGACGTTAAATTTGATAAGAAGTAACACTGTGATAAACACTATGAGAGAAATAGTACAACAATACAACAATGGTACAACAATTGTACAACAATAGTACAGTAGGCTCCGTGAGGCTGGGCAGAAGATTCTGACTAGAAGGTAAGAAGGCTTTGCAGAAGGGGTGACCTTTGAGCTGGACCATGGAGTGTGAGATTTTGTCAGGTGGAGAAGATTAAAAATTGTTTAAGGCATACACCAACCTCTAGCTGTGCATTGGAATCATCTGGGACATGTTGAAATGATGAGTACTGGGCTCTGGCTACAGAGATTCTAATTCAGCAGGGTCTGGGGTGAGGCCTGAAAATTTGCACATCTATTAATTTCCCAAGCGCTGTTGATGGTGCTAGTCCAATGACCACACTTTGAGGAGCGCTAATTTAAGACCAGCTGTGTGCTCTGGCTTCACTTCACTTTAGAATTTCCTGGGTATCTCTAAAAAAAGGCTTTCATGATGACATCAAAGATATTGGTATTAAAAGAAAAGCAGCCCCTCAGATTATTTCCATAGGCAGCCAACATTGAGAACCTTATTTATCTTCGGGTTACATTTTACAAGGCACTGTCATAGAGTCCACTGATCTTCCCATGCTTTGAGGTAGGTATTATTATCGCTGTCACACTTTGTAGAGGTTTCAGTTTTGACATGGAAACACAGAAAGGTGAGGATTTATTGAATGTCACTAGGTCCTTGATTAAGTGAGACTCTAACCCAGGAAATGGTTGACTACATTGCTTACTTTGTACCTACAGCCCTCTTCCTGCGGACAAATAATGCATCCAGAGGGAATGGTATGAGTATATAAAGGAGTGAATGCAAGTGTGTCAAGGTATAAGCAATCAGCTAGGATTGCTGTCCATGTGTATCTTGGAAAGAAGAGGCTGAGGCAGTTTGGGGCTGCTATGGAGGAGCTGGAAAGCCATGTTTAGAAATATCTCTATTCGTTAAGCCAAGGGTGTCCAACATTTTGGTGTCTCTGGGCCACACTGGAAGAAGAGTTGTCTTGGGCTACACATTCAAATACACTGTGGCACATAATCACACACACACAATATCTCATAATGTTTAAGCAAATTTACGATTTTGTGTTGGGCCGAATTCATAGCCATCCTGGGATTCATGTGGCCCACGGGCTGCAGTTTGGACATTCCTGCAAACATTAAGAAGACATTAAAAGACAGTTTAAGATTTTTGAGCCACAAATTCTGTGACAGCCACTGTGCTTCTTGTTTTATACACATTACCCTCAATTCGCATGCCAATGCTACAAAGTTGAGATTATTACTCCCATTTGGCAGATGAAAAAACTGAGGCTCTGAAAGTCTAAATAGCTTGCTGGAGTCATGAAGCTAGCAAATGACAGCCTGAGTTCAAATACAGGTTTGTCTGGCACTAAAGTCCGTGTGGTTTTCATGATGCCACACCAGCATGCTCTGGAAGTGTTTGAAGACACATTTTTTAAAGCTTTTTATTTTGAAGTAATTTTAGACTTATCAAAAAGCTGTAAAAGAAAATACTACAGAATTCCTATATACCCTTCATACACCTTCCCTAATATTTACTGTATTACATGGTACAAATGTCAAAATGAGGAAATTAACACAGGCATAATATGTTTAACCAATCCAAATTCCTTTTCTGAATTTCACCAGTTTTCCACTGATGTTCTTTTTATTGGTTCAGGATCAAACTATGATTCCAAGTGCATCTAGTTTCACATCTAAAATGTTCCTTCATACCCTTCAATCTGAGAGAATGCTTCCACCTTTGTGTCTTATGACCTCAGTAGTTTCAAAAATACTGATCAGTTATTTTGTAGAATGTACCTCAGTTTGGGTTTGTCATGATCCTAAGATCTGTTTCTACCCATAGAACGCTTCTGACACCAAATGTGTATGTTATTTTTCCCAATACACCAACAAATTTCTGAACTTTCTGGACACCAGCTGGGTGTCCAATGACTCAGTTTAATCTGGGTAGTTACTGTCAGGCTGCATGAGTTAAGGCATCCACCTGATGAGACTGCCCCACATTTTAAATATTAATTGCAAGTATTGGGTGCCCAAGATACCTGCACTTTTGACATGGCTACAAATTGGGGGTTCCCATGTAAAAGAAAATAGTACAGAATTCCTATATACCCTTGACAAACTTTCCCTAATATTTAATGTATTACATGGTACAAATATCAAAATGAGGAAATTAACACAGGCAGAATAATCTTGTGTTAGCATACCCTCCTTGGGTTTGCTAATTTGCTAGAGTATCTCACCGAAGTAAGGAAGACACTGTACTTACTATTCCTGGTTTATCATAAAGGTTACAAATCAAATAGAAGAGATTCAAGGGGCAATATATTGGTGAGTAGAGTGGGGGTCACAGAGCTTCCACACACTCTTCCAGCACTCCACCCTCCCCACACTTTGATGTGCTCACCAACAGAGACATGCCCCAAACCACATTCTATAGGATTCTTATGGAGGTTGCAATAGGTAGGCATGATTGATTCAATCATCAGTGTGACTGAACTCAATCTACACTCCTACTTCCCTCTCTCCCTGCTTGGACATCAGATGATGGAGCTGAAAGTTCCAACCCTCTAAACACATGGTTGGTTTTGCTGGCAATCAGTCCAACACTGAGACTATCTAGGGGCCCACTAGGTGGCACCTTAGCAACCATACTCAAGTTTGGTTAAGAGGCTCATTATGGGACTTCCGGCCAAGATGGAGGTGTAGGTGGAAACACTGCCTCCTCACACAGCCAAAATTAAGGACAAAAAAGATTTATAAACAATAACACAACCAAAATAGACAGAAAATTGAACTACAGAAGTCCGACAATCATTCAACCAGACCAGTAAGGGGTGGAGTCAGCAGTTGGTGGAGAGGGAACACGGCAGGAAAAGGCAGTGTCTGGCAGACCTGGGAGCACAGGTGGCACCAGCGCTGGGCTCACAGACCCCAGATG
>PVKM010041040.1:0-13261 GCA_004027735.1 Carollia perspicillata
TAGCGTCTGGGACATAGGAAGATGTGGATGCATGGTGAGCACTAAGTTTCTACAACAGAACAGCACCTGTAAAGATCATAGGCAGGAGGCAGTGCTATATTTTTAAGAAGCCCCAGCTGGGCAGGGACATAGAATATGAAGGTCAAGGGTCAGCCGTTATGACTGGAGAGGAAAACTGGAGACCAGATAACTTGGGAACTTGGGAACCATGTTGGGAAATTTGTGAGTCATTCAAAGGACCATGGGCGCCAGTAAAGGGTTAAAAAAAGAAAGTGTTGAGATCAGATTTGTGGCTTTTAGAAGACTACTCTGGTTTCACCTTGGAAAATGAGTTGGAGCATGGCAAGACTGGGCAAACAGAACAATGAAACATGTCAATAGTCTAAAAAACACAACACAGTGTTGAGAATTCTTCATCTTTAGTTGACAGCAAACACTTCGAGTTCAACATGAATATGGTATTAAGCAATGCTAAAGTTATCTGCTTCATTTAATATTTATGTTGATTACTAGTTTAATCATAGTTCTAATATGCTTCAAAAACAAAACTGAATCTTACTTTAGTGGTTAGGAATGAGCATGATTATATTTTCATAGGGAGACAGAATGCATTAAAGTTCTAATGTAATGGGATTCATTTTATTTTGAGTGGAAGGGAAGTGGAGACCCATAATCTGTAATTAATTGATTTGGGATGGAAAGTCCTCATAATGGGAGAAATCAACCTAAAAATTTGGAATTCAAGTGGTAAAAGGAACTCAGAGAAGATTCTAGCTATCCTCTGGTTTTGACACAGTGTTGTATTTGTTTTTGAGAAAAACACTTGTGTTCTTGAATGCTCTCATGGCCGCCCTGGGGGAAACACGGGAAGACCAACCTCAGATTTGCTCCAGAGGCACAGAAGAAGGAACGTGAGGTACACTGTGTAAGTATCTTCCAAAGGTCACCACTGGAAGTAAATGCTTTCCTCTAAGGCATGTTCGCTACATGACCCAGGAAACAAGCAGATCGCTGGATGGGTGTTCAGGGAAATAGTCTTTTTTATTTGTCCCCCTGTGGCTTTTGTCATTCTATACAGTATAATGACTTATCTTTTACATGTATATGTATGAAAGGTGAGCACTAAGGGCATCATTGTATCTGCAGGGCGTCTTATTGTATGAAACAGTCTTTTTAAAAAATTAATTAAAGAGGAATACAGTATAGTTGGTTTTGAGAGCTTTGCTGAGTATAATGCATTATGTCTTACGTAGTAATTCCTATGGTTGCTAATTTCAAAAATGGTTGGAGTTACATATGAAGTCAACAAAGTGAATACTGCTTGCATTTTTTGCAGGCTCTTGCTACCAAGAGTATTTTTGGTGCATTTCAGGATGAATAAAAAAAAAAAGAAAGAAAAAAAAACTAGTGAATGCCCATGTTCTATTTTGTTGTTTAAGACAAGGAACCAGAGGAAATACAATCTGGGGGAAATATCCAGGCCTCAGCTTGTTAGTGGGGTCCCGCTGCCTGCCACACCCCCCTAGGCAAAATTCTAGAGGCAAAGGTTTGGAGTCTCTATTAAAAAACTACACAGTTTTGGAAGAATGGCAGGCTTCTGCCCCAGAGCTCTCTCCTCTAGAATGTCCAAAGATAAATAACCTGCTATCCTTTGCCAGGCCAGCCCGATCCTGGGTTGCTCCAGGAGTTTCTTCTCCCATCCCGAATCCATCCAAAATCCTGTGGCTGCAGCAAGAGCATCTAGGCATCCTTGAGGAAGAGAGCTCAAGGGTCAGTCTCTGCCCTCTTTTTATTTTAAATCTTCTGGCCCATAATTTCATGTGGTCTGGAGGCATTCAGCTTCTTAGCCAATCCGATCCTAGACTGTTGCAGCCTCTCCCTGCTCCTCCCCAGTGATCTGATCAGGTCTCTCTGAACCAAGCTCTCGGCCACATTGTTGCTGGGTCTTGGGTGGAAGGATTAGATTTATAAGGAATCTATTTTATCACATTCCCTTAAGATTTTTAGAAAGCCTGAACTTACACATTAGTAGGTAATGACTATTACACATTTTGCAAATTCAGAAGGCGCATCTTGTACTTCGTGATGTTCTAACTATGTGGCAGGAACGGAAATCTAAGATAAAAGTCATATATGAGTCAAACCCTTCATTTTTAAAAATCTGATTATAAAAGTGTCATAGGCTCATGCCCATTGTATTAGTCGATCTGTGCTGCTGTAACAAAATACCACCAGCTGGGAGGCTTCTAAACAACAAACATTTACTTCTCCCAGTTCTGGAGATAGGGAAGCCCAGGATCCTGGCACCGGCAGATTGGCTGTGCACAGAAGGCTTCCTGGTCCACAGGCAGAGCTTCCTGCTGTGTCCTCACGTGGTGGAAGGGACCCAGGAGCTCTCTGGGGTCTCTCTTATAGGGCACTAATGCCATTCATGAGGACCCTCATGACCTAAGCATCCCTTAAAGGCCGCACTTCCTGTAGTACCTCACCGGGCACGGGAATCTCAACATAGGAATGTTGATGAAACACAAGCATTCAGATCACAGCACTCACTGAAAATGAAATCCCAACCAACAGAGTTATTCCTGATGATGAGAGCCTTCAGGATTTACTCTTTGAACAACTTTCCCGTACATGGCACAGCGGTATTAACTACAGTCATCACACTGTGCGTTACGTCCTCAGCAGTTGCTGTGTTTTACCGTGTGTGGTGTGCACCCATGTTTTGGGCCCAAATTTTCAGGAAAAAAGTCTTTCCTTTTAATTTCTAAACTCAATTATTTATTTATTTATATTTAGAAACAAAACCGATGATTGTATTCCAGGGTATTTATTTTACATATCGGTATCATTATTACTTTCTAGCATTACACTTTTAATGTATAGGCATACATGAAAGAATTAAAAACATTTATACAGATATGGGATTAGTACTACTCATGTATAATATGCATTCTTATTTTCCCCCAAACATTTGGGCAAAAAAGTGTACACTATACAAGGTGAAATACGGTATTTATCTTGTGACTGAAAGTCTGTACCTTTTGATCGACTTTCTCCAGTTCCTTGTCTTCCCCACCACCCCCGTCTCTTGCCTCTGGTCTCTTTTTCCAAGAGGTTTTTTTTTTTTTTTAAGATTCCACCTGTAAGTGAGATCAGACAGTATTTATCTTTCTCTGACTACTGACTTATTTCACTTAGCATAATGCCCTCAAATTCCATCCATGCTATTGCAAATGGTAGAAAGTTCTTGTTTTTCCTTTTATCGCTAAATAATATTCGATTATATGTAACACATGTTATATATATGCGGTTTTTCTTATTTAACTTGCTGACACACTACATTGAACTCATGTAAGAAATAACGCAGAACAAATTTGAAGGAGGTGCTTGCTACTCACTTTAATTATACAGCACGTTCATACGGTTAAATTAGGTAGAATATTGGTAACTCAATGCAGGGGAACACGTGCCCATTCAGTGAGCATTAACAGCTTCTGCCACAAGCCAGCTTGTGCAGTGGTCCACAGGCAGAAGGCAATGGCAGCAGAGCATAGCAGTGAAAGGTTGAAGAGCTCCCGTTCTGTGTTTTTCTGTTTTCTGGAACATCTGGGCTGCGTAGGGTCCTTTACCTGGTAGATGCCTGAAATCTTCAGTTGTGTGGGATCTGACACCTTGATTGTTTTCTCTTTATTGCATTGACTGTTCTCCATTGACTGGACATAGTAAGCCAGGAAGTGCTAAGAGGCACCCCAGTCAGTCACCCGGATTCCAGACCTAGCGCTCCTTTTATCTATTGAGTCATAGCATCCAATGCCCGCCTACTACCTTGTCAGTATGGAGCGCCTCTCTGCTTGTTGGTCAATTATATGAAGAGCCCAGACCAGTCATGGAATAGTGTCAGCTTCTAACGTGACAGAACCAAACCATATTCCCTGCTAGAAGTTCTCCTTTGAGCATTGGACTACCAAACTCTCTGATCCCAAGATTTGGGTGGGAAAATAAACTTCCCTCATCAGGTAATCTGGTATAAAAGTGGAAGTGGCCATTTTGAACCTCTTCCCTTGGTTCCCAAGCATATGCACACTGACTGTGAGGAAAAGTGAGGAAGCACACCCACTTCTAAAACACTTCATCCAGCAGTAACACATTTTTTCTCACACTCTCTGTGTCAAAACTCAGCAGCACGCAAAAAATAACTGCAAGGGAGGCTGGGAAATGTAGTTTGGCTCTGTGCTAAGGAGGAAAAAGGAAATGAGTTTTGTGAACATATAGCAATCCCCATCACATGGCCCTTCTCTTCACAACTCAGGTTTTTCTGCATTTTAGAGTCTTTCTTCCTTGAATATGTTTCAGAAACTATGTTGCCAGTGGAAGAAGGGCTTTTTCACGGGATCATAAGGAAAGCATTCCACAGACCCATGCATAGGAGACTGTGGTGTGGCAGGACTTTTTCAGGTGGAAATAAAAGGCTGCCCCTGTGTCTCATCTTTGTCTGTCCCACCATGGACAAAGTCCATCCATGGCTTCACCAAGTTGCAGCAAAACAAAAGAACAAAAGTCAGTGTCCAGAGTTTCAGTTTCATATTCCAGCTTTGTCCTTCGGAGCCCACAGGCTGTTGCTAAGCGGTCTCAGTCCCATCCAGGTAGCTTAGCTTGCTCCCGGCTGCGTTGCTGCACCCAGGCTCCTGCTTGAGCCGCGTGTTTGGAGTCTGTGCCCTGCTGGCTGTGCACAGCTGCTAGACTCACATGGTTACTATGGAGAGAACATGCGAACGATTGGGGTGAGTGTGTGTTCCTTGAGAGAGGGAGAGAGAGAGAGCACTTCTTTGTTAAACTGGATTATATTATTTTGGGCTTGAGACAGACCAGGCACTTTTTCAAAATAGCCAATCAACATTCCAAGCTTTCATGGGCTACCTCCTAAGCAATCCCTTCTTTCCCAGGCTAGATTGACAGGCCTCTATGGTCATCATTTTGGTTTCTCTTGCACATGTGCTTACCTCCCGACATAGCTTAAGCCAGTGGACAGGGGAGATCGAAAAGCCAGTCCTTCCTTCCTGCAAGGGGGTGGGAGTGTTGTTAATCCCCTTTGCCAGGCAATGCTGCAACCCCCTAGAGTGTGTGAAGCTATAGCTTCCTGGCTAAGCAAGTAGGCTTATGCTCCCTGGTTGATTATGCTGAACAATGTCTGATTCCCTTTGCTTCCTTCCCTTTTTAGTAACTAGCCAACTACCTATGGTAACATTATGACATACTTCTAGGTTCATTAGAGATGCATTGAATATATATTTTTCTTATATGTTTGGTTTGTTTTAAGGAGAAGACACGTCATTCCTTCATTTTTAACCAGAAACATAAACAGCATTGATTGTGCTATGTATTTTCAGTGGCCACATTCTAGACTGCTGTAGATTCTTACATTTGAAATAACGTAGATTTTTGGTTTTGGCATATAGATCACTTCTTCCAGTAATTAAATATAACTTGGTGTTGCCAGTTATGTTTGGAAAGGACTTTATAAACGATTTTTTTTTCTTTGTGTACAAGAGTATCCAGACTATCATGTTTCGAATGTAAATCTTTCGTGTTGATAGCTAGGACAAAAATCACAAGCAATAGTTCTTTGAATGTAATATTAGTATTATCTTATGTAAGGATTTTAAGGTAAAGTCCGTGGTGATAAGAATTCCTCAGCCAAATCATTGCTGAGGCAGAAAATAACCAGTGTAACCACTTCTTTGCTGGGTGGTTGAGCCAGAGAGCGTGTAAGTAGGCTTCTCAATCAACACCTATTTATCAATTGCTTTGTGGGGGCTCAGTGCTGTGTGGGGGGAGAGCCCCGAACCCCTGCTTCCTGTAATGACAGCTGGTGCTAAGGATGGGATTAAACATATTCGAAGGGCCAGTAGCCTTTCATGTAGGTCATTTAAAAAGTTTCACAAAAACATCACAGAAAGACTTTAGAATCAAATAAAGACTTTAGTATTTGTTCATTCAACTTCTCCTTATTTTTATAGATATCAAACAACTCTTGATGGCATTTTGAAAGAAATCTGTCCAGATACAATAAAGGGGCTTTTGTTGAGTAGAAACATGCCAAAGAAATAAGTTTATTTGGCATATTTGAAATAAAATAACTTAGGAGATATAAGTACACATGACAAACAAATACATGTATAAAATAGATCAAAGGGAGAGTTTTCTTAAGTTGTGGATTTTTTTTTAAAAAGAGCTTAAAAAGATAACATTTAATTTTCATGCTAGTTCACAGAAATGCCGAACTCTTTAAAACTGGCTGACCACCAATTTAATCAAATGTGCTTCTGTAGAGATAAAGTCATTGATAGTCAGGCAAAATTGCTTGCCTTAGGTATCAAAGATGTGACTGTTGTAATTACTATATGAGTTAGTTTTGAAACAATATGATTGAACGCTGTGTTTGTGAGATGTTGTGTGTTATAAATTACCAGGTTGTTAATTCAAAGAGTCTTTGCCTTGCTTCCTTTGCCTCCTGAGCCCCTGCTGTGATATCCCCCAGGGAGCTGCACTGCGGACAGGACCTGCATGCTGTACTCATTAGAGACACCGCTTCAGGGATACGGGTTACGGGTCATGGGGTTGGTACAGGGTATCTCTAGCACATGTGGATCGTCCTCCTCTGCCTCTTTTTTTCTTTCTTCTCCACCATTTCTACCTCCTTTTTGTTCTTCACTTTTCTCCTTTCCTTACCAGCATCTATTTGTGAATCCATGAGCCGCTATAACAGGCTCTGGTGAGATTTTCAACTTGAGAGAACAAACTCTACTGTTAGGTATTGGGAGACTGAGTTGGGCTCTTGTAGGAGACTCGATTTGAGTGTGGAGCGAGGTGGAATTCTTCATTACCCTGAGTTTCCAGGAGAAGGAACTTAGGGGTTGGAGGTGATGGTGGGATCTGCCAAGCCCGCTGCTACCTCAGGTCCCACCCCTTGCGCTCTCCCCTCTGCCTGTACACATCTGCATGACAACCTTTTCCTGTTGTCTGGCCTCTGCTCGAATGGTGCCTTATCAGAGGCCTTCCTGACCATCCTATACAGCAGGGGGTGTCAAACTCATTTTCACCGGGGGCCACATCAGCCTTGCGGTTGCCTTCAAAGGGCTGAATGCAATTTTAGGACTGTATAACTGTAACTACTCCTTAACAGTTAAGTGAGAATTCGGTGTTGCCGCTGGGTAGAAACAGGGTTCTGGACTAGATAAAACAAGGTGGAGGGCTGGATTCGGCCTGAGGGCCTTGTGTTGGCCACCTGTGATACACAGGACAGCTCCTTTCCTACTCCCCAGTCCTGCCTCTGCAAACTTCCCCTGCTTATCAGCCAGCACACATGCGAGTTGTTTGACTCATCCCACCTAGAACGTAGGCTTCTTACAGCAGGACTTTGGTCTGTTTACTCTGTATTGTAGCATCTGGAGCCATACCTGAGCATAAGGGCTATTAGACAGATATGCGTTGAATGAATAAACGTTGACTGTGTCATTAAAATTGAGAAGATGCTACTTGCCCTTGAAGATGTTTCCATTGATCTATGCTTGTGCGGTAGCAAAGATTTAGAGCTCTGACTGGTGTGGCTCAGCTGGTTGGGCATCATCCCGCAAAGTAAAAAGTTGCCAGTTTGATTCCCAGTCAGGGCATAGCCTGGGTTGTGGGTTTGGTCCCCAGTCGGGGCATGTACAAGAGGCAACCGATTGATGTCTCCCTCTCTTTCTCCTTCCCTTCCCTTCTCTCTAAAAATAAATAAATCAGATCTTATAAAAATGAAAAAAAGAGTTAGATATGCTAGTTCTCTCTAAATGGCACATATGGGGGGATTCTACTTAGCCTTTGGGCATAGTCATTCTTTTCATGGAAGACCGATATCTGAGTCCTCCTGTTGGGAGTGCTCTCAGGATACAAACTTAGTGATGTTTGGCCAGGGGACCTAGGAACACCCACATCCCCATCCCCATGGAGCACCAGCCCCTTCTCCTTTCAGCCTTCCTGAAAGGAGCTGTATACACAAAAATAGTACAAGGATACATCTCTCATGATTTGTTGGGTGTTTGACCCCTAACCCCAATTTGAAAGAGCTGGGCTGGACCACATAAACAGGCAAATCCCTTTTGTGAGAACTACAGTTTTTGCCATTCAGTGACCATCTGAGACATGCAGAGTAAGAGACACAGCCTACAGAATAGGGATAGTACAGGGTGGGACAGAAGTAGGTTTACAGTTGTTCATAGGGAAAATAATACAATAATGAATAAATCATAACACAAGAATAAGCTCTGTGTTTCTCATACTCACAACTACAAGCCCACTTTTGCCCCAACCTGTACAGTCCGGGATGTGCCACAGGACTGAGGTGAGGAGTAACTGAAAGAATTCACATGAAATTTCACAGCAACTTCTAGAGGACTGCACATCAGGTTAGCTATCTTACTGGAAGATTCACATTGGCCAAGAAAGTCTCAAGAAAGGCAAGTCTCTACCACTCGACAGTGTGATGAGCCCCTGAATCTCCACATCTCCTTGCCTTCTCAGGAAGTCCTTGCCAGGTCCAGTCTGAGACCTCCTCACTGGTTGTAAACGTCCGTTGCTGCACAGGTGGAATTCAGGAGAAGCCCTCCACTCTGTGTGAACTGAGGGAGTGTCCAGTGTGAGATAGCTGGGGTCTTCACACCTCCCCAGTCCCTTATGATTGCAGCAGGGGCCTGTAAACCCGAGGCTGGCCTTGTCAACATTGTCTTCGCCACAGAGAGCCTTCAGGGTGGACACAGCTGCCAGCTCTCAAGAAAAGGCTGTTGTGAGCAGTGACACGGCTGGAGCTTCTTTTGTTTAATAGTGGCAGATTCAAGAAGTAAATGAAACTTGAGAAGAATTTTCTAAAGATTGGAGGAATGATCATTGTAATAGTGTATATTTTACTTCTTCAAATGATTGCATTCAATAGCTTATTTTCAGTTTTCTAACACTAGAACTTCGGTCTCTCAATTCTAAATCCTACGATCTTTCCATTCTGCCACTGAACGGGCCTGGCAGGTGAAAATGCGTAGCTGGATCAAGGAACCATCTGTCAATGGGAGTATGAGTACGGAGACAGGACAATGAATAGTTTTTCCTGAACATGCCGTTGAGGTTGTAAACAGGGCAGGGTTGGAGGAGGAACACAATGAATTTGGAGCACACATTTATGTCTGTGTGTGGTGAACAGGTCTTTGAAATCTGCAACCATAAATTTGGGCAAAATACATGCAGAAACTATAGAGGTCTTATCAAAATTGTGAAGGTAGGTAACACTTGAGAACAGTACCTTGGTTATTAAACTCAAAGGGACAGTGATGACATTAACAGCCGTGGAGAAGGTAGCAGTCCAGAGAAAAGAGGACAAGTTTTGGACTGAATCTAGGTGATGTGGAAAAGACCCTTGTGTATGAAAGATTAGTTCTGGGCTTGGTGGCTGACAGGGTGTAAAGAACCTCAAAGATGACACCAGCCAACCGCTAACAGTTAACAGCATTGTGGTTGGATGGAAAGGAAATTTGGAAGAAAGTAAACTCACCTTATGTCATGTGTTCCTGTTGTGGACACTGGTCTAGGGTTCTGTGAGTGGCCTTGCCCTAAAAGAGTCCTGAAGGGATATATTTAGGAATGGGCTTGGAAGGAAAAAGAGAAGGTGGCAGAAGATGCTTTGACTCATCAAAGAATGGATGAGAAGAAGGGGTTGATTGTCAGAGCAAAAAGAAGCAGAGAGATCTAATTTTGGATGCTTGTAGTTGTGGAGTTTTTCTTTTAATATTTAGTCATGGTTTTGAAAGAGACAAACAAGGAAAAGTATGACAATGCTAATTGTGGTGGTTTAAAAACATGTCTGCATATTCTTTGATACTCCTGCAATTCAGAGTCTGATTCTCCTTCACTCCAATACGAGTTCACTCCTAATTAATAGAGTGTAGTAGAAGGGACACAGCATGATCCCAGAAGCTAGTCTTAAAAGGTGATAACCTGGCTTTCTCCTGGGATACTTGCTGTTGGATACCTGCTGCCCTGCTTGGAGGAAGCCCAGGACACCCCGGAGAGCCATGTGTCAGGGTTCTGGCCAGCAGTCCAGCGGTGCTGCCAGCCAACACCAACATCAACTGCCAGTCCTGTGAACGAGGAACCTTCAAGAGGATCCCAGCCCCAGTCCTGATCCAACAGCAACCTCACAAGAGACCCTGAGCAAGAACCTCCTAGTTTACCCCACTCAATCCACGGAAATAAGATTTTCTCCCTCCCCCCACTTTCTTCCTCCTCTTCCTAACAAAAGTCATTGCCTTTTTATGCTACTAGGTTTGGGCCATTTTAGTACATAGCAATAGATAACTCAAACACTAACCAATGGCAGATTTCAAAAATTATGAAGGGCCTCATTAATTTCATCTTAACAGTCTTTTTTCTTTCTTCTTTAATTTTCCTATTTCTGTAAGAAAGTATCCTGATGGTAAAACGTGGGCAGCAGTGCAGAAGGTGAGTCTGACCAACAGTTGCCCCAGAGGGCCCATGAGTGTGTAAGTTGGCAGAACCCACTAGCACTCGCCAGCAAGCCCGGGTTATGAAGCTGCACATCTGAGAAGATGTCTCTTCAGAATCTCTCCCTGCTCTCACGAAGTGGTTCTCAGGTAATGGGGGAGAGCAGTGAAAACGTAGGTGGGCACATGTTTTGTTTCTTCAGCTATTGTGATTCATATGCTTTGGAGCAGTTTCCCTCCAGGAGTTTTATTAGACTTGGGGTTGGGTTGCAGGGTATCCCTTGGCAGTGTGCAAACACCAGCCCTGTGAGGGAGGTTTGTGGGAGGCAGAGGAAAGCTCTAGACCACAAGGGCAAGATGAAAAGCGAGAAATCACGTGGGAGGGAGTCATAATCGTTGTTAGCTCCCATTGTACCTATTGTCACATTGTTCTTTTTCCATAATAAATATTTTAACTTGTGAGTAAGATTCAAAGACTTTCAAAACCACTTCTCTTATTTTAAATAGCAAATTTTACGTATCATTAAATTCGTAATTGTATAAAAGCCGTAGCTATTTCACATCTGGTATGGAACTCTTAGCAATACTTCACTTGGGTGCCTGCCCCTCCTTTGGAAGAAAGAACATTTCTGATTTCCTTCGTGTCTTGAGGGAGGGGAAGAACCGAGATTTAGTGAATCCTCTAGAAAACCAGAGGAAGAGGAGGAGTGTCACCATCATAGGACTACACTCCCTGATGAGAAGAATTCTGGGAAGTTCAGAGAGGGCCCTGGAAGACAGTGGACCCTAACAGGTCTGCCTAACCGATACCCTGCCAGCCTGCCTGGTTGGGTTATCAGTACCCCAAGATGTACTGGTTCGGGGACCTTGTCAGTACTAAGAAAGGAGGGAGAACATCCCTTGTTTGCCTTCTCTAGTCATTGTCTGTTACTTCCAGGTTTAGGGAGGTGCTATTCCATTGCAAGGGGAAGACAAGATGATTAGCTCAGTTCAACATCTATTTATTGAGCACAAACTAGGTGTTCAGCTCTGTGGGGACAAGGATGAATAAAACACAGCTCCTGCCCAGAGACAGACTCACAAACAGTGATCTCTGTGTAACGTGCTCGGGGAGTAGGTGGAGGGCTGCCCAGTGCTTTGGTTAAGGAGGGTCGCTCTTATCGACTGATCAGAATGCCCACTGTAAAAAATATTACTCGTCCCTTCTTTCTCTTTTTCACTCTGTTTTTATCATACTCCTGTCTAGTCACTTAGCACCTTTTAAGGTGATCTGCACCATTTTCTTTAGTAATGTCATAGAAGGGATTCAGCCAGGTAACTAAATTAAAAACTGTATTAGCTGGTATTTACTAAGGGCTTTCTGGGTGAGGGACCATATGAAGGCTTCTGTTAATATTTCCTCACTTAATCCTGATAAAAACCCTACTAAGAAGGTTCTATTATTGTCCTTATTTGACAGATGTGCCAGAAGAGGCACAGAGAGGTTCAGTCACTCGTGCAATCCCACACAGCTGGCACAGGGTGGAGCTAGGATTTGGATCTGGTTCTAGAGCCCACATTCTGTATCCTTCTGCATCTAAGTGAGTGTGGTGTCCCTTCTAATGATGAGATTTTAGTGTTCAAGTAATAAACTTTCAGTTGGACTTACTCATTCTGCACAGGAATGTTGCATGCTTGAATCTCACCACCCATAGATCAGAGTCTTGATGTCTCCTGAGGACATCCTGAGAGTCTCAGTGCTCAGAGAAGTCTCCAGAGAAGGAAGCTGGTGTGGTCTTATGCATGTGATACAGAATCCTCACCTCCTTAGAACTTGGCATAAGGGGTCACAGTGTACCACCCTGAAGCTCTTAAAATTTTGAATCAGTATCCTTTTCTTTTTAGCTTATGTCTGGATTTGCAGCTGACCCTGGAACAGCATGGGTTTGAACTGTGTGTGTCTACCTACACAGAGTTTTTCAGTAAATACGGCTGGCTCTTTCTATCTATGGGTTTCATATACATGAATTCAACCAAATGAGGATCAAAACCAGTATTTTTGCATTCCGAACTGCAGGTTCCTAATTGGGGATTGAAAATATTGTTTGCTCTCTGAGGTTGGTTAAATCTGGTTGCAGAAGGCCTCCTGTAGAGTCAAAAGTTACACATAGATTTTTGGCTGTGTGGGTGTTGGTACCCTAATCCCACTTTTGTTCAAAGGTCAACTGTAATTTGTGCTTGGATGCTTGGTCAGGGTCATAGCCAAGCCAGATCCCTCTCCTTTCTGTAAGAATCTAGCGTGGTCCTAACTGGCTGCTAGACTCCAGGAAAAAAAAGTAAGACAACCAAAATATGTAAGTTGGAAAACAGGATTTTCCAAATACCCTGCCAGGACGTGTTCAGCATTCAAATATGCTGAGCCACACAAAGGAAAAAAGTTATTAGATGCCTGTGGCAGGTAAGGTTTTCACAGTTTTCTTTTAATTTTTGTTTTCACACTGACAGTCAAAGTCATTCCCAAAGACTTTTCTCTCTTCTGGCATTTGTATATGATTGCATAATATTATGAAATATTTATAAAGCAAAGTTTTCTTTTCTCAGTATTTCTTTTGCACTTTTCTTCAGTGCTAGAAAACTGACCTCATGTTAGAATCACGTGGGATCTTTGACAAATTAAACCCCAGAGTGCACAAATACTGGCTCAGACCATGGGTCTTTTCGTTCCTTTTTTATTGTACTTTTTCCATGACCAT
>PVKM010041041.1:0-13259 GCA_004027735.1 Carollia perspicillata
ATCAAGCAAAACATATACATACATGTGCAGGCACACACACCAAGAAGTGAAGAGGGTGAGCAAAAGGAAAACAGCTGCATAAGTGTGTAAATGCTTATATTGTTCTCATTTTTCTTCACAGAAGAGATGAATAGATAAGGCAACTTTTGATAGGTTTGAGCAAGTATATAAAGACATAAAAGTTACACTTAGAAAAATTGAACACAAACGATACACATCTTACATCATGAGAATGAATTAAGTAAATGCAAAATATTATGGATAGATTAATCAAATGTAGCAAAATTTTAATAATGTCTGTCCTGGTTGAGTATAAGATTGCTCATTTTACTATTCTCTCAACTTTAATATATATTTTAATTTTTCACAATAAAACCATGAATGGGCAGAAAAATAAAATACATAGTAAAAGCTAGAGAAGAAAAAAACATAAATCATAAAAGCTACTGTAGGCCTTGTTCTCATAAAACTTAAAAACAAATCTTAAAAGCATTAAGCCAAATAATTTTAACAGTCTCTCCTATAAAATTTATATACTCTTTAAAGCACAATTTAAAAATCTAAACACTCAACAACAATAATATCTATGTTTCATCCAATCAAAAATTACAAGAAATGAGATGAAGTGGCAAACTGTGACCCATAATGAGGAGAAGAAAAACCAATTGTAGAAACAGATCTAGAAATTACAGAGTTCATGGAGTTATCAGGAAGGGGTTTTAAAGCCATAATCACACATATGCTCAAGGACGTAAAAGAAAGCATTGCATAAAGAAGAAATTAGACATATGAAAGAAAAAAACAAAAACTCTACAAGAGAAAAACACAACACATAAAAGGAAAATTTCACTGGATGGAATTTATAGATATACATATAAACAGATAAGTCAATCTGAAAAAATAACAATGGAAACTATGCAAAATTAAATAAAGAGATAAAGAGGAAAAGCCTGGGAAACTTGAGTAAAGCCTCAGTTACCTGTGGAACAGTATCAAGTGGCATAACATACAAGTTATTAGAGTCCCAGAAGAAGAAGAAGGAGAAAAAGACAGAAAAGATACTTGAAAAATAATGGCTGAAAAATTTTCCAAATTAAATACAAACCATAAAATCAAACAAGGAGGAAACTTAAGGATCCCATAAAGGCACGCCTTAAACAATTTTTTGAAAACCCAGTGATATGGAGAAAAGTTTCCAAATACCACCTTAAAAATAAAATAAGACCATTGACTAGGACACACAAAAGAAGTACTGTAGACCATTGTCAAAAACAATGCAAGTAGAAGACAGTAAAATGACATTTAAAGGGCTAAGGAAAAATTTCATCAACCTAAAACAATTCCAGTAAAACAATTATTTGAAAATGAGGGTAAAGACATTTCCAGATAAACTTAAGATGATAGAATTATTAATACAAGGTCTGCACTACAAGGAAGATTAAAGGAATTTCTTTAGGCTGAAACAAAAGACACCGGATAGAAGCTTACTACATAACAGAATAAAGAACAAAAGAGATAGCACCGAAGTGAGAAATATAAAATACCTTTTTCTTGTTTTTTACTTTCTTCAATTATAATAGACTTTTTAGATAAAAATCATATCAATAAATTGTAGGGATCATCACATATAGAGAAGTGAACTCTTTGAAATCGATACCACGAAGGGTGGGAGGAGGAAAATGAACGTATGCCTGAAGTGTACTATTTAAAGGTAGAGTATAATAAGTTACAGATGCGTACTGCAAAGCCTACAACAAACACTCAAAAAATAAAACAAAGACATAGCTAGTGAGTCAATGGTGAAAATAAAATGAATCCTGAAAATAATCAATCAATCCAAAGAAGACAGGAAAAACAAGAAAGAAAAGGAATAATAAACAGATGGGCCAAACAGAAAACAAATAGCATACAGATGATTTCAGTAAGTGCAAATGGGGGAAATGCTGCAATTAAAAGGCAGTGATTGTCATTTAAGCAAAAAAGAAAATCCAAACTATATGTTGTCTAAGAAACACACTTGAAATATAAGAGCCATAAATATCATGTGAGTAAAAGGATGGAAAATGACATAAAAGAAACTACTAATCAGGAAAGAGCCGGAGGGGCTATATTACTATTAGACAAAGTAGACCTCATAAGGATAAATGTTATCAAAAATAAAGAGGGATATTTTGTAATGATAAAAAGAGTCAATTCAACAAAGAAGGTAATAACCTTAAATGTGTGTGCACCAAGTAGCCAAGCCTCAAAATACATAAAGTAAAAAAAAAGATGATAAAAATGGAATGCAAAATAAATTTACAGTTGTATCTGGAGACATCAATACTTTGCTACTGTGGCTGAAAAGTCCTCTCACTTTGCTGTTCTTTTTCAACTCTGTGTCCTTATTATTCTATGAGCTTTTTGGAATACTCTTATTGAATTCCTAAGCAAATCCAGATGGAATTTACTTGAGATTGCACTGAATTTATATAATAATTTATACATTTTATATGTGTATGTGTGCACATATATGTATTATATTTTATAATACACTTGGGGAAAAGTTGACATCTTCATAATATTACATCATTCCATCATAGAGTATGGACTATTTATTCAGATCTTTTTTATGATGTTCTTTTATGAGTTTTGAATTTTTCTGTGTAGAGGTCTTAGGTATTTGCTGGCATTCTTATGTTCACTATAGTTTTGTAGGGGTTTTTGTTTTTATAATATTTTGATTTTGCTATTATGAAAGATAATTTTTGTTATATTTTCTATTTGGTTATTACTGGTATAGAAGAAAGGTTACTGATTCATATAAGTTGATCTCAGATCAGGCACCTGTAGTTGAAAATTTATGAATTCTGTTTCAAAAAATGTTTTCTATGTAGAAGGTATGCACATGTACAAATAATATCTGTTTTGTCTTTTTCTGTCCAAGTCTGACTCTTGATTTGTTTCCCCTTTAATTTCTTTAGAACATTGGAGGGACCTCAGGTGGAAACAGCATGTTTCTGTTCTGGACCAAAGTGGTTAGGAAACAGGTGGACCTTCCCTACCATTTCCCCCATCTGTTGGCAAACGATTCTGGTGTGGAAGGTGGGAGGCAGGATAAAAAGGCACAAGGAGCACTGACCCTGAACTAACAAGCAGGAATTATCCCATGAACCCCTGATTGGAGTTTTTGTATTCAGCCATTGCATTTAGAAGTTATTTGTTTCAGGCCCTGGTGTTACTGTAGCTAATACAAGGAAACCTTGACAAATGAAGATTCATACCTTGTCGTAGGAAGGGAGCTCAACACTGTAGAGATGTAAGATTTCCTTACATCCATCTATAACTTAAACACTATTCCAATCCCCAATTGGGTGTCTATGGGAACATGGCAAATAATTCTAAGTTTTATTGTAGGAGTAAATAGTTGAGAACACAGATATGAAAAACTATGGAATAAAGAAGGTTATTAAAGAATTTGTCCTGGGAGGGGGGGGTGCAAGGGAACGAAATGGTAATAAAATATAATTAAGATTATATATTTTAAAAAATTATCCTACAAGACATTGTGAAATAGATTAATGACAAATATTTATGCATACATGTATATATTTTCAATTTTTTAATGTCACATGGGTGAAGAAATAGAGGGACTGGTTACCAGATATGGTACTGAAATGTAGATTCTGCATATGCTGAAGGGAATTTTGACTCAAGAAGGGGAAAGATGGATTAAAGTAAGCTGAGTATTCTACAGCTTAAGAAAAATAAATTTCAGATGGATTGAAGATTTTATGTCATTCAACCAACAAGTATTTGTTGAATAATTATTAGTTGCCAACCCCCGCTCTAGCTCTTAGAGATAAAACAGTTAACATAAACACAAAAATCCCTGCCCTCATGGGGCTTACATTCTAAGGGACAAAGTGACACAACAAGACAATTAAATAAATGAAATATGAAAGATACCTGGTGACAAGTGTTATGAAGGAAAAGAAAGCAAAGAATACAGTCAGTTTTCCCCAGCAGGTAGGTGCGCAGCATACTTCAAATGGAAAAGGCGATATTTGAGTGTAGACCTGAAGAAGGTGAGGGAGGAATACTGTACTGACATATAAATAATGAAATTATAAAACTAATACAAGAAAAATGTAAGCTGCCATCGCTGCAACCTTGGAATGGGGAAAAATTTTCAAAGCATGATGCTGAAGCTGGAAATCATAAAGGAGAAAACAAAATTTATAAAATAAAAAATGTAATTAAACTTAAAATAAAAGTAACAATCTAGGGAAAAAGAGCTACCTATTGTCACATTAAGGGTTTATATCTAGGGTGTCCACATAATGTATTGCTTAAACCAAGTTCCCCTTGGGATTGAAAAGGGGGTGATATTCATACTTATGCCAGAGGGACAGGCAGGAAGTAGAGCTGTGCCAGACCAACTAAGCTGAGTCCTAAAAAAATAAAACAAATCTCAGGGGACAAGTGCACGTAAATCATTCAATGTAAATGGCAGTAAACATGTGAAATTTTGTTAGCCCTCACTGATAATGAAAGGAAAACACACTGAAACAATGGACATCATATTTCTTGCTCATCTATTTTAAAGATAAAAATATTGATAATGTCCCTGATGAGACTATGCTAGAGGAATTTCAAAATGATGTAAATTCAGTTACAGGCACTTGGACACAGTGCATCACATTTAAAACGTCTGTGTTTTTACCCCTACACTTCCAATTATAAGAATGAGTCCAAGAAAATAATCAGAAAAATGGACAGGGCTTTTGTATCAGGATGTTTAAAGTAGGGTTTTTTACAATCACAGAACAATGGAAAACATCCCAACAGTTCGATAGGGCTTTTTCCAAACAAACTGTGATGTATTCATACAATAAAATACTATGCAGCCCTGTTAAAGCAATGATCACTATTATAAAAACAAAGCCCAAAATGTCCACACACTGGTAGGTTAATCCTCACTCACATTAGTCCAAAATGAGCTCTTTTCTTTCTCTTCCAGATCTGTTTGAAAATGAGCCAGCTCTTGTCTAAGCATACCTTTTTCTTATAAAACCTTTAAAAAATCAAATAGTAGTAGCCATCACATGCTCATACTAACTCATGACAACAATTTCCCTGAGTTAGTAGCCTTGGTATGGCCATGGTTGGCCTTCCAAGTCATCACAGGCGACACTTCTACCAAATGTTTTGCCAGTGAGAGATGGAGTGCTCAGCCTTGCTGACTGCTGGTTTCCCTGCCATCTGCCAATCCACCACTAAGCCGATGACATGTATTTTAGGCTGTGGTTATGGAAACACTCTTCTTCAAAGCACCAACTTCTTTAAAAGTTAAGTTAATGCTAGCTGGAGTGGCAAACAATACCAAAAATGTGGAATGGCTCACACAGGATAGAAATGTATTCTCACTTACATGAAGTCTGACACAAGTGTTCCTGAATGGTAGGCAGGTCTCCTCCACACAGTGTTTCCATGTGGGGCTCCTTCGTTGCCTAGGTCTCATGTTCATCAGTAGAAAGAGAAGAAGAAGATACACTCCCTTCTTACTCATCTCAGCCCCAAGGAACATGCACAGATTCTGCTTCCCATCCATTGGCTGAAAACTCAGCCACAAAGTTGAGGAAGGCTGGGAAAGGTGATCTGGCTGAGTACCCAGGAAAAGGAGGAAATGGATTCGGTGACTAATACATCAGTCAAGACCGGCATGCTTGCACTGACCATGCCAACAGCTCAGTGGCTGGACCGATAACAATGCATTTGTTACCCACACACAGTTGTCTCCAGAATGGAAATTCTGATCTGTTAAGATAATTAGTATTAAGTTATAAAGATAATATTAAGTATATATAATTATAGATTAATAATTATACTTAAATACACTGGCATGCAATATATATACATTCAGAAAATGTCTAACTAAAATGTTAATAGTGTCTATGTAGTTAAATTAAGATATAATTTACTCCTTTTTATGTATTTTTTTACCTTTTCCCACAATAAGTGTAGTAAGAAAACATAAAAACTATCAAAGCCATTTTTAAAAGTACAGTGTTCACCACCGAGCCTCACTCACTGCAAGACACCGGCCTTCAGTGGGGAGGTGTGCATGTGGGTGGGAGAAGAGAAGGTTAGCATCCCTTTTGTTTCGCTCTGTCATACTACCCTTTAGGCCAGATCACATGGCACAAGGATCTATACTCCCCAGGGTAACCATCTCCTGAATTTCCAGTCAGAGCTGAGAAGAGGGCAAAGGTGAAAAGAAGCAGAGCTGAAATTTTTAATAGGAAATGCCTCATGGTGCTTACAGGGAGGAAGAGAAGAGAGAGAGGACTGTGTATTTTAAGGTTGTTTGCGAACGAAACTCATTTTTCCTTCTAGGCCTAGATAATAATTACTTATTTCTGACAAAAAAAATTCTAGAATAGTTCTGATGGAGGCTGATGCAGACAACCAGGTAGTTGTTTACTTAGCAGGTAATTGCTGTCTCTAGTTCAGGCTAGTGAAGTCTGTGACTGGGAAATCTAAAGTGGGGGAACATGGGAGTGTAATGAATTTGTTCTTTCTGACGTTATTGAACGTTTGTTCTGTTTGGAGGTCTGACCTTTGAATCAATAAGTTATGGCCCACGAATGCTGACCAATATCCATACGAGATGGATGTATTCAGGATCCTGGGCGAGAAAACATATATGCCCCAAATAAGAATTTGTAATTATTAGTCATTTAATAAGTATTAAGTAATGAACACGGGTAAGAGGTTGTCATATAATGATGTCACAACTGGGGGCCTTTTAATGGGCTGCCTGTGATGAGACATCCATGCTATCATGTCCCCCTCCCAAGCCTTTACCATCTCTGACCCTGCCATCTGAGGACTGATTTGTGGGGCTGTAATTCAAGAATTTGTTTAACGATGGCACACAGATGTTTACAGCCCATGTATCAGTGCAGCTCCTCTGAATTTTCACAACACACTCACTGCATTCACCCTGAGCCTATCAGCCTGCCAGGTTCCTTAGGCTCTCAAGGAAAGGTATATACTGAGTACCAGGAAGGAGAAGAGACAGTCAACCTATGGGTGTCAGTGCTGATGTCAATCATCTCAGTGCTTCTGACACTGAGGAGTACCACTTCATAAGTATGTAAGAAAGTGTTTTAGAACAACTTGTCTGCTCTACTCAGAGTAGGGCTTTGGCTACCCCCACAGTGTAGCGGCTCATGACGACACTTCTATTTTACTCGTGCAAACTCCTCTGTGGGTTTGGGCGGCTCTCCCAGCCAGCTACTCTCCATGCAGTAACTCGGTGATCCAGGTTGCTTTGATCCTCTTGTTCTGCCAGCTCCACATGAGTCCTCCATGATCACCACAGCAGGGAGGTGAGCGTTTGGAGAATTCACGCCTATTTTTCTATGCTTTGGCCCAGAACTGACACATGTTACTTTCAATTGACCAGAACAAATCATAGGCCCCAGTCTAACTGCTGAGGGCAGAAGAAACATAGGGCAGCCCATGGAATATTTCAAAGCACCATTGTCTCTGATCTTTGTTTGACTTCCTTTTGTTCTTCCCAAGGGGAGATTTGACTGGGTTGGCAGAGGTACATTTAGTAGGGAGCCCTTGTCCTGGGCAGAATTCCTATTGGCATCTCCCCTGTGGCCAACTTTCCCATGCCTGCAACATTTGAGGTGCTCATCCTGCATCCTGGTTCCACCTCTCAAAAAAGAAGATACCAGAGCAACTAAAATTTTTGAAAAAATGGTTGGGGCCACCTTTTTTAATGTTGTGCAAAAAGTTCTGAGGCTTCATACATGTTCCTTCTAGTGCATGCATCATGCACACTCTGGTGCCACGCCCAAAGGCCCATGGCCCAGGTCTCCACCAGGAACAAGTGCCTCATACAAGACTGCCATCTCCTTACCAGACACTGATCCAAGTGCTGCCGTGCACCAGGCCAGAACTAGGAGGACAGAACTCTGCCTTCAAATATTTTTTGGTGTAGTGGGAAAGATTCATTGTTCTATGGATTCATATAATAAACAATATGAGAAATGCAAATGGAGACCTGGAAAAGGTGAACCAATGCACATTAGGAAATTAAGGAAAGAATGCAAGAGACAGTGACATTTGAACTAGATGAAAAAGATGAGAAGAGTGAAGAGCAGTGGAGAGAAACTGAAAGTAAATCCTCCGACCTTCTGGAGCTAAAAGGGTGTATGTGTGTGTAAATGGGAGAGGGGTGTGGGACCGGTAGACAGAAGGGGCGTAGAAATGAGGGTGGAGAAGTAGGTGGAGTTCAGTTGTGAAGGTCCTTCTGGCATTCCCAATACAAAACCTTCCTCCACCCGGCCTATTTTCAATTTGATCCTGGAATGTGGAAATGAAGATCCACCCAAGATCTCCCTGGCTCACTTCCTCCCAAATGTCAGGATCTCCTTAATGGAGGCTTGAGATCAAAACCCCAAACAACAGCTCAAGCTTCATTTGCTTCCCCTGGTCTGGAGCCAGCTGGCAAAGCAACGAGCAAATAAAATCGATACAGTACAATTGGCGGCTGGTCATGCAGACACTCTTGCAGCCTCTTGCATTCGTGTCCAAGACTCTCCTCCATGACTCGGAGAGTCCCCTCCCCCACCACCCATGAGCGCCTGGTTCCTTCCCAGAGAGTGGACCTTGTGAGTGGCAACCTGCCAGGCTTTTCACCTCTGTGCCCTCCTAGACTTCATAACCCCACTCTGCTCCCAAGTCTCCCCAGCCTGGGTTTGCAGGGCTTGGCAAGAACATGGAATTAAATATGTGGCAGATGTGCTCAGGGTCAAGGGGTTTCATTCTTTCGCTGATTTGCAGTTTCTCTGACAGCCTTACTCTGTCCAGGTCCTCTGATTATTTCTTATCCCATCACACTATGAGGTCTGCAGGTCTGTGAATTTAGCTTTGAGCATATGACCAAAACTCAGGAGCCAGGCGACATCAGAGACCCAAGAGCTAGTCTGCAAAAGACATTGAATACAGAGGCATCAGTGGATGGTGGCGGGAGAAACCAGTCACAAGAGAGATTATCTCCAGAAGTGTTGCAAAGTCTTAATGTCAACCAGTATCTTGGCAGTTGAAGTTCAGTTCGCCTAGGGTGAGAGGACATTATCAACTTTGCTCATGCTATGAGGAAAAATGTCTATTATCAACCTAAGGAGCTCAGGACATCATCATAATAAATGTTGTGCCACCTAGCAACAATGGCTGTGACCCTGAGATGAATTATTTGGGGAAAAGGTCATATCAGAGTGACTTTTAAATAGCTGTCCCCTTTCAACCTTCTGTTTTTCAACTGGGCTACCATTCCTAGCTTAAATGCCACTCTCTGTCCCTTAAGGGGGTATATATTTAGGTTTCTATGTGTCTGGGAAAGCATGTTTTCTTGCCAGACCTAGAGCACATCAATGATTTTGATACAGCGGAAAACACCCGAGGTGTTTGTGTATGGTAATTCTACATAGAAGAGAGTAGTCTTAGATTACTAATATTTTCAGGAGCCTCTTCTCAGACGTAATGCCAGTGGCAGTCGCGGGAAATGATACTGTTGTCATATATTGGCTTATAGCTGCATTATTGATTTAAAAGGGGGGAAAAATAGAATGCCAAAGAATTGTTCTTCTCTTCAATTGGGCAAAGAACACAGTTTCGCAAGGCAACTGCTGGCGGTTTTCACGAAAAGGGACTCCCACGTGTGGTAGGCTGCACAATGGCCCCCGAAGATATTCACATTCAAAGCCCTGGAACTTATGACTATTACTTCAAATGGCAAAAGGAATTTGGCAGATGTGGTTAAATTAAAAATATTGAGATGAGGGGATTATCCTGGATTATTTGGTTGGGCTGCAAATGTCATCACAAGTGTCCTTATAAAAAGGAGGCAGAAGGAAACTTGGCTGCAGGAGAGAAGACAATGTGACTACAGAAGCAGCGAGTGGAGTGATGTGGCCACAAGCCAAGGAATGCCTGGAGCCACAGCGAGCTGGAAAATGCAAGGAACAGATTCTTCCCCAGGAGCAGCACTGGAAGGAACGGATCCTGCTGTCAGGGTGTCAAACTTGACTTTAGCCTCGTGAAGCTGATTTGGGGCTTCTGGCCTCTAGAACTGAAGGAGAATAAATCCGTGTTGTTTTAAGTGGCCATGGTTGTGACAATTTGTCATAGCAGCCATAGAAAAGTAAGGCACCATTTTACACAAATGACTTACTTTCAAGATGCAGCCCCACCTGTGTAGTTACATCACATATGTTTTAAAAAATGGATCATATATTTTTTATTAAAATGGGTGTGTGGGTCGCTGTCAGATTTGTTCTATCATAAACCTATTTGGCTCATTTATAAGCAAATTTTTTTAAAGAAACTGTGGCAAATCGACCTCCTGAAATTCAGGAACTCTCATTTGCACAGGAGAGAAGTGCTTTTGCGAGTCACTCCTGGAGGTTTTGGCCAATGAGGGTGGTCACACTGGGCCAAGGGAGTCCTTGTGCGCTGCTGTCCTGAGCAAGCTCTGAGTATAATGCAGGAGCCATCGGGGGTCAGTGCTGTGGGGGGTGAGGGAACCAGTGATGGAAAGTCACAGCTCCTCACACTGCCATCCTGAAGTGGCACAGGATGCCCCCTTTCTTGCACCCCCACGCACCCTTTAGACTTTTCCTTTGGTGACATATTCCCCTTCAATTCAAAACTGCCCTTGAAATTCACATAAATCTGACTATCTTTGTAAACATGCTGGGAGCGGGACGCACAGTGTGATTTGCCTCAGGCCCCATATACCCTGGGGAGATTCTTGGAGCCTCGACTCTTGGACTGCACACAATTGTTTTAGTTACGTAGGACCAGGAGAATTTGCAAAGTTATCAACAAGAGCATAGGGTCAGAGAGAAAGAATGAAGCCAAAACAGAGAACTTTAGAAATATAATCTCATTTACCCCTTGCAATTACCCATGAATCGAAGATAACATCCCACATTCGCAGATAAGCTGAGGACCAGGAAGACTTCAGTTACTTGCTTGAAGTTACCCACTTGAGTGGCAGAGCTGGCTCACAAGCCAGACTGGAGTGATTCCAAGACCGTTGTTTTTCACCACACAATCCGGAGGCAGCCCAGGTTTCCGAACAAAATGTTCTGGGCATCCCAACCTCTCAACTCTCACCATCGAGCCCAGCAAAGAGCAGGGGAAATCCATTCAGAACGCTATTCTCAAGTGTCCTGTTTTGAAGGCAAAGCCTTTTCTTTAAAGCTATACTCTCTGCCCACCTCATTCCTGAAGAAAGGCTTTGGCATGTGGCACATGGAGACTGTGGCTTCTTGTTCGGGCTCTGGACGGGAGCCACGTGGCAACTCTGCCGTGGCGGCTTTCCTCCAGCCGTCGTCCCCTTGCACTTCACCTGCCAGATGCCCTCTACCTCCGCCTCGCCCTCCACCTGCCCCAGAAGGAGAACGGCAGCCTCCACGTGACAGTGCCCTCCTCAGAGCTCCAGAGAAAGGAGCGCCATGAGTTCAGCCTCTCTCGGGAAAAAATTGGTTTTCTGTCAGGTGGATAATGACTCAGGATGAGTATCCAAGGACATGTCAGAAATCGGTCGACAGTGGTGGGGAATGGAAGAAAGCCTGAGTTGCGTTTATGAAAGTTTTCCACTCAAGTCAGCAACAGTTTAAATTCAAACCAGGCATGAGATGTAGAATCTCCATGTGAGCTGTTCATCAAAGGACTAAAAGAAAGGAAATCTGAGACGGCGCAGGGTCTGGCCCAAAATCTTTCAAGTGATTCCTTTCCGTAAGGAAACTATTTCCTTTGTCTGTGCGTGTTCACGAAAGCTGCCTTTTTGGAACCCGATTCACTCTCAATTCAGGTCACAGTTCTTTTGACCAGTTTAAAAAAATCATAAGTGTGGCAACATCTAACTGTTCTTCACGCACACATGCACACACACTCAATTATAACTATGTAGGCTTGTTTAGTCATGCTGGAGTACTATGTGACTTAAATATTTAATCTGGGATGATTTAAAGGAAGTTTCCTAAGGCCGGGGAGTGAAGTAGCTAGCACACTGGATATTCAGATTATCTGTGACTATGCATGTTAACAATCAAAGACACCACGTGACATTGCAATATCTCTGATCCTCCGTAAAGAAAAACAACAAAGCAAGCCCAAAGCCTAAGTCCAGACTTATCTGCTAAGGAAAGTGAAATGTTTAGACAGAACTGCATTGATTAAAAACAAGAAGGAATAGCCAAATTCTACCAGGAAAGGAATCTCAGCTGCTGCCTCATGCAGGCTTCATTTCTTTAGTCACTTGGTTTAGACAAAGGGCTCTCAAGTTCTCAGTGTTATTCAAAGTAAGTTCAGAGGGGTCTCCCCTCAGCCTCTCGGGTTTTCAGCTCCTTGCCTGTGTTCCTTTAAGACAGCCACCCTCCGGTGCCAGCCAGGATGAGACGGACCGAGAAGAGTCCAGGTCCATTAGACATATATACCAGTGTGTTTTCTAATATTATTACATTATTCTCTCTTCTGGCTTTTGTTCCTATTTTTTTCCTGTTTCATTTTTTTTTCTCTGTAGTCTAATCAGATTCTTAGAAATTAGAGTTGAAAACCTCTTAAACTTGCCTCCTCTATTCCTGCCAGGGCATGATTGTTCCCGGTGTTTAACTTTCCAGAGCTCCGGCCAGGCCTCCTTCTCAATGTCTCGAATGGTGGGGTTCCCACCACTTCCCTTGCCTCACAGACTAAAGTGTAAGAAATACGTGACAAATACACAGCAGTCAGGTTTTCTTTCCTTAGTTTTATGCTACTCCTCACAGCCTCCTCTCCTGGAGGAGGACTGGGGATGCTTCACCCGCTGCGCCCCCTGCAGGAGACGTTTATTTGCTATCCTTGGAGGGCAATGGTGATTTTTAAGTGTCTTCTCTTTTGGGAAAATGGGTATCTGGTTCTGGATAATCCATTAGCGGACCAAGATTGTAAGGCAGTCAAACCAGGGGGCCTTTGCATTCTCATTTGGGGTGGGGAACCTCTATAAATGAAATAAATGTCAAAACTTTGCCTGCTAACTGTCCTTATTTGCATTAACTGGTTAGTGGAAAATAAATAGTACGGATAGTTCTCTTTTCTGTTTATCAACAAAGTGATTGGCTTTATCACCAGGGTGACTAAGTGCTCTGTCCATTGTCTAGAAACTAGTTCTTACAGAGTTGCAGGAGTGGGGGTTCATAGAGGTTTTCTGCAGA
>PVKM010041042.1:0-12843 GCA_004027735.1 Carollia perspicillata
TCTTTATTTCATTTTGCATAACTTTCACTTTTTCCTCTATTTTGCAACCATACTCAACCATTTCTGTGAGCATTCTAATTATCAGTGTTTTGAACTCTGCATCTGACAGGTTGGCTATCTCTTCACTGCTTAGTTGTATTATTTCTGGAGCTTTGATCTGTTCTTTCTTTTGGACCATATATATATATTTTTTGTCTCAGCACACCTGTTCTGCAGTAAGGGGCAGAGCCTTAGGTATTTGCCAGGGTGTGGAACCCCACTTTGCTGTGTTGTGGCACTGTATGTGGGGGAAGAGTCTTAGAGGGAACAAATGCCACTTGCTCAGCTCTTAGCAGACTTTGTCACTTCCCCCACTACCCACAAGCAAATTGGGCTCTTCTGGTGCTGTTTCCCAGATGGGTGGTTTTGTGTAGTTCTAGGACCCTGTGAGTCTCCAATGAACTCTTTTGTGAGGCTGGGTTTAGGGGCCCAGCGGCAATAAGGGGTTAAGGAGAGGGTTTCTCACCGCGGGACTGGTGATAGAAACCTGGTTTCTAGCCTCAAGGCCGTTCTGGGTCCAGACTGCCTCCCAACTGCTGATTATCTGGTTGTTCCCATGCGCAGGGGGAAGGCATGGCCTTCTTTGCAGGTGCAAGGAAGTATGCGTTATGAGAACCTTGTCCTGTGAGAACTTGTAAGCTTTATCTCAAGGACATGACTGTTATACGCCCTGTAGCTCTTGAGGCGCTGTGTTTAAAAGCTTTGGTCTCCTTCAATAAACTCGCCATTACCAGCTGAGTTTTGGTCCTCTCCATTATTATTATTAATCAATAATAATATCATAACTCACCCTGACTCACGACTACCCTAGCCGCAGCGGGCTGCGGCAGCTGGGAGTTTCTTGTGCTGCCTCAACTCCCACAGGTTTTTTCAATCAGAGGCTCTGAGGCTTTATTTCTTTGCACTGGAACCCTGGGTTTCACAGTCTGTCTCACATCCCAGTTGTTCCTCTCAGTCTGTGTGCACACAAATGTGGGACCAACTGCTCTGCCCGCTGCCACCTCACCTGGTCCTCTGGCTGCTGCTTTGCTGTGCGTCTTCTCCACCCCAGCTCCCCATTTCTGCCCCTCCTACTTGTCTGGATGAATGCTTGTTCTTTAACTCGTTGTTGGACTTCCATATAGTTCAATTTTCTGGAAATTCCTGTTATTTTTTGGTTTTAAATTTGTTGTTTTCCTTCTTTTGGTTGGTTGTGTGAGGAGGCAAAGTGTGTCTAGCCTCCATCTTGGCTAGAAGTCTCTGTTTATTGATTTTGAAAAGAGAAGGAGAGAGAGAGAGTGAGATGATGTGAGATTAGTTGCCTTCCTGACTGAGGATTGAACCCACAACATACGCATGTGCCCTAACTGGGAATCAAACCCCCAAACTTTTGGAGTAATGAGATGATCCAGTCAAATGAGCCACACTAGCCAAGGTTGATGCTTAAATTCTTAATCATACCTTTAAACAGAGGGTACAAAAGAAAATAAGTAGCCTTGAAAAGTCTTTCTCAAAAGGAATGTATATTAGTCATATATTGAAGTGAAAAAAATATATTAGTCACCATTTCAATCACTATGCAGTAGACAGATATATGTATCTCATATGCACAGATCAGAAACTAGCTTTCTTTCTAGCAGTAGTACATATCAGATTACATTAACACTGTCTGAAATAATACCTCTTTCTCAGAGCTTGTTCACAAAATAATATTTTAATATTCTTATGGCATTTTGCCCCACCATTCTACCTGACTGCTCTTATTTTCATAATTTAATAAAGATGCAGTCTCTTTTTAGGCAATGATAAACCTTTTGGCTAAGAGCAAGCTTATTTATGTCTCAATTATTTTGGTCTACAGACAGAGACCTCTCTTTGTATAAAAATGTTGGCATTATAAAAAGATTCCATAGTGATGAATAATTAATTACAAATTGGAGTACTGTCAGAAAATCAAAATAATCTTCCATTGTGTTACCCACCATACACACATTCTCTTTTTCTCTTTGTCCTCCTCCCTCCCTCTCCCTCTTTCACAGACACGCAGAACATTACATTTCTTAGTTTCATGAACCAAAATTATATTATTATTTTTAAGATTACTCATTTCTGTCTCTCTAAATACAACATAAAGGAAAAAGAATTATATATACTTAATTGCTAAGGACACAGTGTCCAGTAGAGTGCCATATCATGGTAGGTACTCTGTTATTTTTAGTTAAATAAATTAATGATTTATACTACAAAATATGTATGTAATTATTAAATGTATAACTTATGTAACATATAAATAATTAACTGAATTAATAACTGTGATATTGTTACTCTTGTCCTCACTTAACACACAGGAAGACATACTATAATTTACTGAAAAATTGAAATAAGAATCTATAGAGAAAATACTGGTGTCATTGCCTCCAGATTTTCTCCTATTTTTGTACTAATGATTAAAGTGGGAACTTTAAAAATGTAATTGGCTTATTGGCATTAACTTCTTAGCAGTGAATATGAAATAGCACTAGGAAATCAAAAGGGAAATATGTTTAAGAATTCACAAATATAATTTTAATGAAAATTAAGTTGTAAAAATGGCCATTATTTATATAAAAAGAACTATTAGAAGTTATTTGAATGATTATACTCACTGGGTCAGTCAGCACAAAGGTTGAATTTTGGAGGTTGAATATGTATATACTTAATAGGATGTACTCAGGTAATACTGGAAGTTTTCATCAGTTTCCTTGTGTTGTCCCTAGTTTCAGACTCCAGAACTTAATCTCATCTACCACTGGTCTTCTTCTAGTAAGCTCAAAATCTTCAATCTGGTTCTTCCTTTAGACTCCACCTTTCAAGTTTCAGTGTGCAGCTACTGTTATAAACCCATAGGAATGTATATATGTACTTCTCTGAAAGTATTTCTGCATATATCCATCCTTTATTCCCACTGAGCCCATGTTGCCCTGTATAAAATTTATTTTTGCTAGATTCTAACTAATATTCTCATGAGCCACTTTAGTTTTATTATTTCCTTTTCTGAGATGATTCAATGATACATGTACTCAGCAAATATTTATTGATTACTTCCTGCATGACAGTTCTCTATATCCTCCAAATTCATCAGTTTAACTAAACAAATAAACAAATAAACATCCTTGCTTTCATGGGATTTATATCACGGCAAAGAGTAACATGTAACAAACACTAGACATACTCAATAAGCAAACAGTGTGGTTTAGTACAAGCTAATAACAACTAATAGGAAAGAAAAAGGAGGGTACATTATGAGAAATTAAGAGCATGGAAAGGAAGTATAAGTAACAATTTTAAATAGGTCATTAGATCCAGGATTATTAGGGAGGTAAGGTATGAATAAGGATATGAAGAAGGTGAAGAGTTAGTTTGCAGATATATGATCCATCATCTGCAATACATAGCTTCCAGCACAAATAACGCCCCTTCTTTTATTACAAAATCATAAGCAGGTAATTCTGTAACATAACAATATCACACTCAAGAACACCATATGACATTTTAGGTAAAATTTTTAAATTAAAATTATAAATTATTATACCATATTATTACCCTACCAACCACACTCAAGCAGGCATTACTTCTGCTGGACCCCATATGTAAGATAATTTGGAGGCAGAAGTGACTAGTGGAGAAAATCATAGTTGCTTAGGTTAAAGCCCAAGAGACAATGCTTTATTCAGAACATTTTGCATTTGATAAACTTTAAGGTATTCAACTGACAGTTTGGAATTCAGGTGTAGCAATTTCAAGAAAATTTAGAAATGAAACAGGCTTTCTTTTCTGCACCTGAGCACCCTTTGTATGTTTGGGGTATCCTTTCACCTTAAAGGGTAGTGTTTTACTTTAGAAACAGAGAAAGATGCCAGGTAAATTTTCTTCAGCCTTTCTTGCTGCTAAAATCCACATACATGATTAAGGCTCCACTAATGAGATTTATCTATCCCAGATTATAATGCAACAACTTGTTAGTGAAGAAGCAAGAATAATACAGACTTCTATCCTTTGATGGGAGCCAAGTGGCACTTATCTAAGTTTTCAGAGGTGGAAATGGATGTAATTTATATGATGGAGCCACAGTATCTTGGCTAGTGATGTTTTTATGAGACCTTTACTGTGTCATACTAGTAGAATTGCTCTTGGCTATTTATATTCCAAGCCAAGCTCTGTGGCCCTCCACAAAATTCTGTATTTAACCAAATAGCCTTTAAGGAATTCGTTTCCTGTTTAATTTTAACTCAGGCAGAGTTAGTTACTGATATATATATATCTATATAGACATATATAGATACACACACACATAGACATGTATACATGTATAAATCTATACACATCTGTGTATATAACCATATATCTATACATGTGTAAATATATAAATATGTTGGGGCAAAAGTATGTGCACAGTTGTGAGCATGTGAAACAGTTTATTCTTGTATCATTATTTATTAATTATTGTATTATTTTCCATATGAACAACTGTAAACCTACTTTTGCCCTGTCCTGTATATATATAAAACATACATACTGACTGATAGGAACCAAAGGCAGATATGGACGTCATATACAGATATACATAACAACTGAAGTCAAAGGATGGAAAGTACAAATTAAAGAGTTGAGTGTCGGGGACCACTCTGTGTGGTTTCAAAGATTGTAGCCCCATGAGAGCCGGCTCTGAAAGAGACTCATAAGTCTCCCTGGAAAACCAGGTAAGGCAGATAGCAGGCACGACTTGATTCTAACACTAAAGGTTCCCCTGGGAATCAGGCCTGAAATGTACATTTTATACTTTGAAGCTTGCTCTGCCTAGAAATAGCCCTGTCAGTATAAACCAGATGTTTGAGTTCAAAGCATCAGCAGTGAAAGTCCTTACTTCACGATCTATGCCTTCACAACCATCTGGCATCAGCATGTCTCACCGACCCTGATCGGAGATGATTTCTCTGTTTCTTCAATTGTTATCGGTAGATAATGTCTGTTTTTTATGACTATAGCCATTTGGATATTGATTTATAAGGTATGTATGTATGCTGTATTCCTTTGCACATTCCATGCCCAATAAAAGCCATTCCGGAGAAGGGCTGGGAGCATTCTTGGCTAGGGGGTACTGCCACCCGCTTTCCCACTGGAACAGATTGTGCTGGGATGAGTTTTTATTCTCATCCTCAGTGGCTGGGAGAGCTCTGCTGGCTGGAGTTCCCCCACAGTTGAGAACTGAGGACCATAAGGAAGATTGAGGAAAAATATTCAGTGAATTACTTGGAATAAGAGGAATCTGGTCAAAAGCAGTCTTAATACAGAAAAAACAGTAAATGCCTTGCAAATGAGGTAAAATTTTAAAGTATTTCAAGGAAGAATCATATTTCATAGTGATCACTGGAAACTTTCAATGGCATTTTTTGAGTAAAAAGATCACTTAGTGACATTCTCACACACTCACATCCACCTAAATTTTAAAAGTTCTATGAGGTAATTTAATTATCCAACTAGTATTTTTTCTACCAAACTAAGCACATTCACAGTAAACATCAAAATCAACACCATATGATTTAGTGTTTTATTACTTCATATATATATATATATGAAGTAATACAACATAAATATAAATATAAATATAAATATATATATATATTTTTATATATAAATGAGCCATACCTGCTGGGTTATAGCTTTCAGGAAGGCATGAAGTATTCTTTACATTTTCCTTATGTCCTAGTCTAAGACATTGCAGAGTTTTCATCAAATTCTTTGAGGGTTCTCTATGTGTTTTATTGTGTCTCTTCTCCCTATCTACTTTTGCAGTTCTGCCTATCTCTCAACACATGCAGTCTTCAGACTGCATTTCAGAGCTGTTTTATCCAGTTTATTCAACCATAATTTTGCTTCAACCTTGGACATTGCCTATTAAACTGAATATCTGCTCTGTGCTTTGTTGCGTATATCTGTGCATGTTCTCAAGAACCAATGGAGAATGGAACAGTGGGTACTCATGGAGAAATAAATCACTGAAGATACAGGGCCGAGGTTTGTAAATGGAGATTATTGTAGTAATCTTAGCAAAGAACTTTTAGCTTCCAGTAATTCAATTGCAAAAAGACTTGTTATTGAGAAAGTATTGAGAGTAAACTTTGAATCCATTTGTAATGGGGTGCAAGCTGAGAGGCCCCGGAGCCCTCTTATAAGCCTGACTACAGGATGAGAGACCTGGAACAGGGCCATTGACAGTTATTTTGCATATTAACAGCAGGCTAGCTTCATACCTATATGCAAAAATGGTTATTTTGCATATCAATAGCAGGCTAGCTGGGGGAGGTGGGCGACTTTGACTGGTGATGTAGCTGGAGGCAGTTCCTCTGGTTACCGTGTCTGTGGGAGAGCTCGGAGATGGTTCACTCCACGGCACAGGACCATGCCTGCCCAGACTAACTCTGTCAGCCAAGAAAGGCAGAAAATGTGGGAGTGCTGGCACGTGTAGCCGAATGTGGGAGGAGTCAGAAATGGGGTCACAAAGGAAGTTCCAGGCTGGGGTTACACTAAAGGCAGGCCACCAGGAGAGATGAGTGGGGGACAAGAGAGACCACATGGGAAGAAAAAGGGTGAAAGGACTCTCACTTGAGGGCCATAAGGAGGTGTCATGTGGTTTTGGATTAAGAATTAGAGATGGCAGCGACATAGCTGATGGTGCTGAAGACTGCCGGAGATCTGCTCAGCTAAGCACAGATTACTGGGAGGAACCAGGAATCTAGCCTAGCTCTGGATGTCTATTTTTTTTTCCTGAGATGCAGTACCGGTGACTGGCCTGGGTGGGCAAAGCAGGAAAGGCAGGACTGTGTGTGTGTTCGTGGGTGTTTTAAAAGAACTTTGGGATTTAATGATGACATTCTGCCATTACTCTATACCTGTGTAACTTTTGAACAAATAGTTCCTTTCCTTTTTGTAACCTCTGGCATTGAGAGCCACTGCTCACACCCGAGGCAGGAAAATATGAACCTAGGACAGAAAGACCCCAGGAGAGGGTGCTTGTTTCGTGACAGTATCTGGGGCCCCCTGGATGGGGTGGCAGGACTGGGGGGGTGGGGGTTGTTGTTGTTGTAACACTTCTGTTACAGGAAATTGAAATGACCAGACACTGGAGAGGTTCAAAAGCACAATCCTTTATTCATGTGTGGTCCCAGAGGAGTCCAACTCCAAATTCTGGGCCTTGAGGAGGGGTTAGGCAGGTGGTTAAATACTCTTGTAGCAAGGTGGGGAGAGGACAGGTCACGTGGTACAAGGAGGGAGCTCAGCCAAGGATACAAAAGCAGAGGGCGTAACTTATCTGGAGCCAGGAACAGGAGTCAACTTGTCAGCAGGAAGTTATCTGGGGGTCCAGGAACCAGCAGGGAGTTACTGGTCTGGAACAGAGAGCCGGCTTTATCTCCCATAACATTTCCACTGATGTCCCTCCTCTCAATGAGGTAATTGATCCATCGTGAATTTTTAATACCGCTGCTGGTAATACAGTTCAGTACAAGTGAAGTCCTCACTTGGGGAAACCTCTGCTCACTCCTGACTCCTTCATAAACACCCTACTGATTTTCAGAAACCTATTCTTGCTTTAAATCAAAGATAACAAAAGGTTTTTTTTTCATGTTGCCATTTATTATCTCAATTGAGTCTGACTCTTAAATAAAGCTCCAGAAACAAAGTTCTAGAGGTTTCTAGAAGCCTTATGTGAATTAGAGTCCTCTGCTTATTATTGCCTTAATTATTTTGGGTGTGTTCATAAATAAGGTATAACTTTTGAGGAATAAACTTAAAAGACCCAGTCACAAAGTCTCAATTTTAAGTAATTCAGGAAGGAACACCGCTTACAATATTTTCTATTGTCAGTCTTCTATTTGTACAAAGAAAAAGCGCTAATATTCAATATGTCAGAGTTTAGAGTAAGGAAAGGTTTTTTTATTGCACAGGCCCAATGCAAAGAGATAGGGGTACCTTGTGGCTTCAGCAAATCCATCTTCAAGGTTACAAAATCTAGGCAGTTTTTTATCGTCAAGAGAAAGGAGACTGAGTGAAGCAAGAGGTACATAGCAGCCTTACACAGATAGATATCTGGGCATCGGAAGGGATCCAAAACAGAGCTCAAAATGTCTAAATCCCTTTGTCCCAGGGTCCTTGAACACTGCTGATCCGAGTCCTATTCTGGAGACTCCCGTAAACCTTGAAAAACAGTCATTACTTTGTTCATATTTCCCCCCAGTTCAGGGAAGCCTCGCCCTGCCCCCACCTCGGGGCTGCTCAAGCTAAGCAGAATCCTTCTAGTTAATTAGCTTATCTACAGCAGAACTGTTAGCCTGAAGGCCGTCAGAGAGAGCAAATACTTCACTCTTTTAGATCTTTAGAAGTTAAATGTAACACATTAATATATTTGGCAGTTAACTGGTGGTTAACTACCTTAAACTCTGTACGGGCCAGACACACACTAAAAATATATGAAAATATGTAGGCAGCATACAATCATTCCCATCAAGTTCAGACATTAAACAGGTCAGATGAAATCCATGGACTTTCATAATCTTTCCTAAATTAGCATTTAATTATAATCAATATAATGAGGGTAAAAAGACAATGATTTCCATCGAATTTACATCTCAAAAGCAACAAATACAACCCTGACCTCTCCATTAGAAGGACAGCATTCTATATTCAGAAAACTACCAAATTACATGATAATCCCCAATGATTTCCATTGTCTCTTTCTGACATTGTGAGAATGTTTCTATCTACATAGATTCTGATTCAAATTAGTCATATGAAATTACATTGAAGTAACATGACAAACTTTACTATTTTATAACACTTTTAAAATGTAGTAATTAGCTTTTAAATACTAATTGAAAATACAACATATTTTCCTTCTGTTACATGTTTTCTAGTAGGTAGGCTTCATGACCAGCTTTGCCAATTAAGTCATCTATGATTGCAAGCACTTGGCTTCTCAAATAAAATTCACAAAATGTACTGGCACACAAAAGAGTAAATATCTAATTATAACTAATTAAATGAAAAACAATGAACAGTAATCAACAAAGACAAAAGTGTTAGAGAATAGGACACTAACATTATATTCTTAAAAGGATATCATATATTACAAATGTAACCACACATAATGGTGTACATTTTGGGGTATCTAAAGGCAGAGTGTGTACTGAAAAAAAAAGAAAAATATCTTGATTTAGTAAATATAATTTTAAAATTTGATGCTAAAATGGACAAATATGCATGAAGATAAGAATATTTTAGTGAGAGAAATATATTTTTTTATCTTGGACAAAGAATGCAACCTGATATTATGACAGGGAGATGTGATAGGTCACTGGGTGGGAGTGAGGGGAGCCGAGAGACCCAAAGAGGTGATGGGGAACTCAAGGGTCAGAAAATTTTAGTTTATGGTAACAGTTAATAAGCCTAGTTCAGGGGAGTTAAACTCCTTTTCACCAAGGGCCACATCAGCCTCACGGTTGCCTTCAAAGGGTTGAATGTGATTTTAGGACTGTATAGATGTAATGAATGACTCCTTACCAGTTAAGCAAGAGCTTGCTGCTGCCAGGTAGAAACAAGGTGCCAGGCTGGATAAAACAAGGTGGAGGGCCAGATTTGGTCTTTGGGCCTTCTGCTTGCCACCTGTGGCCTAGTAGTCAATGCATGTGAAAAGCTATTGTTTCAGGAACTGCAGGTACCACCAACTCTGACTACAGGAGACCACAGGCGATTGACCTTGGTGCTCCAGAAAAAACCATAAACAATCAAGGTGGTGTACAAGCCATTGCCTTCAGGGAGAGATAATACAGGTTCCAGGACACAGATAAAGAAAATCATCAATTGTGTGTTAGGAAATTGCCAGCTTTTATCTGATTAACCTCTTTCCTGGGTCCCAAATCCCTTACCTACTCTTTTGCCCCCCTTAAAAGAAAGGATGGCTTGAAAGGAAAGGCAGCATGTCTGTTAGGGTACAAACCTTCTGTCTTCTCAGCTCACCAGCCATTTGAATAAAGTGCCCATAAAGATCCAATCCCTGTCTCTGTTTATTGGGTCTGGTGCACGACAGGCAGCATGAAAGCTGGCTTTTCTGGTTCCAGAGGCACAAAAAGCTGCCATCTCAGAGTGGGTAGAAAACCCTGGGATAGTGTGAAAGACCTGCCTTCTGAAGAATAGAAGGGAGGGGCTGTGGGAGCAGGATGCCCCAGGCAACAGTAAACAAACTAGCACAGCAAGTGAACTAGCCCAGCCAGCCTGCCTGCATTGCCCCAGCAACCTAGCAACCAAGCAGCACAGCTTGTCGCAGCAGGAGAAAGCTTACAGAGACCTTATGTCCAGATAATGAAATGTCTGGACAAAGGAAAAGACCCTCCTACTGGCTTCTGTCATGCATTGGATGTTGGGCCAGAACTTTAAAATAGAGGGCATATGGAGACTTGCTCTTTCCTTCTCCTTGTTCTCCTGTTTGTGGGCTGGGCCAGAGGAATGCTGCAACTCTGCAGTGCATGGCATAGGTCCAGGACAGTGCCTCTTCTCCATGCAGATGCATGGGCCAAAATACTTGCTGCTCCTGGGAGCACAAGAAGCCTTGGGCACTCAGGAGTTCCACAGTGCATGGCCAGCTGCAGTTATCTGGCAGTGGCCTGGGTCCCAGGAAAGGGAAGAAGCTGCAGAGAAGCAATGGCAATGCCAGCCCCACATGTGTGCACTCTGGGGAGAAAGCGCACCTGAAGCTGGAGAGCCAGAGATTCATCTGTGTAACAGCCTGGGGCTCCAGGAGGACAGACAAGAATGGAACGGAGTGTCTGGACACTGACTCTGGTTCTGGGGGTCATTGGCTTCTTTCTGTGTTTTGATGAAGAGCTTGGCCTGGAGCTAGGAAGTCCCAAGCTCCTCCAAGTTGGACAACCTATTAATGAAGACTTTTTTCCTTCCCCACCAAGTTTTGTGTTATGCTTATGTTCAGCAGCAGTCCATTGAGTCTCACTTTGGTAACAATATAACTGATTAAATGCATATTACATTTAGGGAATAAATAACAATTAAAATAAGAAATTAGGGAAGATGTGACTTCTCTAATGGTAGCCTAATGAGCAATGTAAATCCACTCCTTAGAAAACAACCTTTAACTGGTGAAATTATTTTTTATAAAATATTTAAGATCTCTATAAATGGCCCTAGGGCCTAAAGCAAACAAATAAGTTATTAAAGAAACTCTTCTAAGTTGTGATACCAACAGTGAGTCTGTGGTACATGATTATAATCTGCTTTCCTCTTCCTTCTTCTCATCTTAGCATTTTTTACAGAATCTCCAATTTGGATGAGTAGTACCAAGAAAATGGAGCCTTTCTCACCTCATTTTCTAGTCAATGGATATGCTGTCTCATCAGAAGCAGCAGGTTGCCAGCAATTCTCATGCTTATCAGCTCCACATGACAGAGGCTACATTTTCACTATTCGAAGCTGAGAAATTGATACAGGGTGCAGCCAAGAGGGGGGGCCCCAAAAAGGGATTTGGAATGGGGTCCAGAACCCAAGGTGTCCAGGAAATATTAAGATGTCCTCATCCCTTCCCCCACAGGTGTGAGTTGGGGGAAGGGACAAATGGAGCAGGGCCTTTGAGAGCTGTTTTGCATAGCAACACCTTTGCAGCTAACCTCTGGCATGGTCATTTAACATATCTATAGCTTTTAACCGGTTTCATGGATATGTTAAATAGCTGTGGCCATGCTTTGAGCCAGGGAGAAGGGAGTGACTTCCACCCAAGTAACTGGGAGGCAACTCTCCCTGGTTACAGTGCCTGTGTGAGAGCTGGAAGAAGATTGGCTCCAGGATATTGGTCTAGATCTGTCCAGACTCACAATGGCAGGCCAGTAAACTTGGGAGAATATGGGAGTCCTGACAGGGGTAGCCGAATGTGGGAGGAGTAGGAAACGGGGTTGCAAAGGAAGATTGGCACGAGGATTTAAAATGAGATGTGGCAGCCATTGAGGGAGAACCATGGGGACTTGGAAGAGTACAGATCCCCTAGCAGCTTTGCAAGGGGGGAACCATGTGGTTTTAGCGAGAGTACAGATCCCCTTACAATTTTGCTAGGGGGGAACCATGGGGTCTTAGCAAAGGTGCAGATCCCCTTGCAGCTTTGCAAAGAGGGGAACCACGAGGAAGACCAGGGGGGGATAAAAAGGGGGACACAGCAGCCATTAGGAGGAAGAATCACGTGGTCTTGGCAGAATGCAGACTCCCCCACACCTCTGGTGGAGGAAAGAAGAGGCTTTGCCTGGACAGCGACACAGCTGACAGTGCCAGTGGCCTGGGAACATGGATGTGTGCTGCTTTTCCTGACTTATACGGTAGCCCGGATAAGGGCAGGGGGAGAAGGAAGCACTGTGGGTGTCAGTCTTTATCCTAAAGGACTTTGATAGTTTAATGGGGACATTGGGTCACTACTTTAAGTCTGTATAGCCTTAAATAAACCTTTCCTTTCTTTTTCACAAATCTCTGGTATTGAGAGATAGCTTTCTGATTGGTGGTGGACAGAAGAGCCCAGTAGATGGTCTGGATGGTATTAGTATTGTAGTAGAAATTTAAAAATGTACTTGGAAACTGAAGCTGGCACTCTGCATCAGCCCCCGGTGGCTCCCTGCTGGCTTCCTGACTCCAGACTATCACCTGTTGGCTAGTTAATTGATTCCCTGCCCTGGGCCCTAGATGCTCTCCTGCTGTGCCTTTGTCCTGGGTCCGGGACCATTTCCCTTGCTTTCTTATGTACTT
>PVKM010041043.1:0-13258 GCA_004027735.1 Carollia perspicillata
GGGTGGGAGGTCGGCATGGGAGGGGCGGAGGGGGCATGGTGGAGTGAAAATGGAGACAACTGTACTTGAACAACAATGAAGAAAAGGCTCAAGTAGAGGGATTCACTTTGGACAAGAAGTTGTATAGTTCTTTCCTCTCAGATGGGAGAGCAGGAAGAAAGGATGGGTGAAAACAGACACACACCATCAGATGATGAGAAAGGAATTTATAGGAAGTCCATAAGAATGACTTTTAACTTATGAACATAGCAAGAGATGAGATCAACTAAAAAACAGGGAGTGTTTGTCACTGATGCAATGGGGTATGTAATGAGAATTCGAGATTAAAAGAATTGCCAAAGCAGTGATGAGACCCTTTCTGAGTCCTAAAGGCCTGAACTTTTAGTGGAAATAATTAATTAAATCCACTATGTGACTTTCGACAGCAGGGCTCAGTAGCCCCCAGAGACTCACGTTTGGGGATTAGCAAATTGGGATCCCCCAGGACAAGGGGACCTAGGGGATTAGCATGAATTGTTTTAAACTAAAAAACAGCACTCATTTTGCCACAGCAATACAAGATGATTTAAGACTGAAGCTTAAAATACCTACAGTGTGGATCCTGTGTTCCTTCCTACTTATGTTCTTACCTACAGATACACTAGGATATTTTATTATTCCAGTCTTTTAAAAATTATTTCACCTCTTTTAAAGAGAAGAGGTACCAAATCCACTAGACAGAAGAACCAAAAAAAAGAAACAATCTTGAAAAGTTTCCAATATATTTTCCTGAAAAGAAAAATACTACAGGAATCCTCTTTGTTCATACTTGTAATAAAGAAGTGGGGCCTTCCCCATGGGAAAAAATTCAGGTCTGGCTTTGAAATGTCCCAGGGCTTACAGCTGAAATTGCAGCCAATTAGAGAGATCATGGAATCTAAGTGCTGCCACACTTGTTAGATGCCCAGCTCTTATGTGGCATGTGTCTAAAGCTCATTTCACAACCAGATATTTGAGAGTGTCTAATGGACATGCAGGCTATCCAGTCATCTTGATTCTCCAAGGCCTGCCTCTGCACTGGTAAACCATCAAAAAGCAAAGTAAACAGACTTGTTCTTCTGGTCCCTTACAGAAATACCTTTGCTGAATAAAAGTTAATGTGTGGCCCTGGCTGACGTAGCTCAGTGGACTGAGTGCAAGAATGTGAACCAAAGAGTTGACGGTTCGATTTCCAGTCAGGGCTCATGCCTAGGTTGTGGGCCCGGTCCCCAGTAGGAGCACACGAGAGGCAACCACACATTGATGTTTTGCTCCCTTTTTTTCTGCCCCCTCCCCTTCTCTATAAAAATAAATAAATAAAATCCTAAAAAATGTTAATGTGTGTTCTGTCTTTACAGAGGGTATTGAACAGTATTCAAGAATCTTTGGGTGATACTCTGCCTGAGGTATTGAATCACTATGTTCCTATCTTTTAGAGAAAACGATAACCACAAGTTTGTCCTTGAATTTAATCCAGGAAGAATGTACTGTTTCTGAGTTATCACTGGAAAATAAAAACTGTATATACAACACTTTTCTCATCTTATCAGCCGTCCTACTAGTTCTAGAACCAAATTATACTGCCAAGGGCTGTAAACTACTTATTTGGGAGGCTAAAAGCCTCCATTCCTTTAGCTTCCTATACATCCCCTACATTCCATTCCATTTTTAAAAGAAGTATATGGAATGACCAAGAGTAACAATTACTAACTTTCAGGTGGAGATTACCTATGAAGTGAAGGCGGGATGGGATTTCTTCAGCTGGGTGGTAGATACACAGGTGGCTATGTTATCCTTTATAAACTGTCTTAAATATTTCGAAATAATTTTTCAAAGTATGTGCGGGGGTAGGGTGATGAATGACATTCTAGGTAGAGAAAATGGACTGAAGGAAAGTCCAGAGGGGAGAAAGCACAGGGCTTGTTTAGGGAACAAGCTTGATCAAGAGTACGGGGTGGAGTTGAAAGATCTGCTAGAGGTGAATTACAGAGGGTAGAGAGAGGAGTGGGGAATGGAAGGCAATGAGGCTGTATACACATTACATGGTATGACATATCAGAAGTGTACTTCAGGAAAGGAAGTCAGGTTATGGCATGGTATGATGAGTCAGGATAGATGAGTTAGGCGTGGGTTAGAGAAGTCTGTAAATACTTGGCTAAGGAATCTGAAATGAGGGGGGAAATGAGCCAATGAGAGTTTCTGAGGGGAGACACAAGATGGTGGCAGAGTAGGTGGAAGCTACACTAACCTCCTCCCAGGACAAAGCTAGAATTACAACTAAATTATAGAAAAATCATCCCAAATAACCAAATGAACACTTGGAGGAGAGAAGGTTTATAACCAAGGACAGACAGTTACTGAGCTAGAGGTATGATAAAATTGTGAGAATGTCTTAGGGAGCTAGCAAGAATGGAATGGGAGAAGTTACTGCACTGGCCTGGAAGATAGGGGCTGGTGATAAGACCTTGGACAGGGGTGGAGCAACAGGACTAAATAGAACTGAGAAAATGTGAAGACTGCAGAGAAGGTCAGAGAAGTGACTCCAAGGGCAACTAGAAGATAAGTAGCCCCATCAAGAGAAACAAGAAGGCCAAAAGAAGGAACTGGGAAGAGTGAAAGAGCTGAAGAATTTTAGTTTGGCCATGTATCTGGGCTGCCAAGTGGAAAGTTGAGGGATCTCCAGCAAGTAGTAAGAAATGAGAAACTGAGAACAGAAGAAGGTCAGCACTAGAAAACAAAGCCAAGGGTAGGGAGGAGGGCAGGGGAGGACTAGAGAATGCACTAGGTAGCAGTGTCTCTTTGCCTGTCAGCTGTTGTCACATGGGATAAGAATGTGTGGGAAAAGGCTTGGTAAATTCAAGGAGCTTTGTTAACATGTGATGTTATCTACAGAGAAATGAATGAAGCCAGGGAGTAGATGAAGCCATGGGACAAAGTCTGAATAGGGAGAAGTGTGCTGAGGACTGGGAGCTGGCAAATCTTCTACCAGGAGGTAGAAGGAAGAGCACGAGAGACCAATCAGACTGGCATCACCACACAATCTGTTCTACCCAGGCTCCCAGTGCCTCCTAATGGCCACCCTCCATAGTCTCAGTTCATTCTTTTTGTTTGTTTGTTGTTTGAACCCTGCAACATTTTGTACCATGTGGCACTCTTACTTCTTGAGATTTTTCTCTTCTACCAGCTTCCACCAAAGCCTTCTCTCAGATTTTCTATTGCTGCTTCTTTCTTTTCTCCAGTGGCTCTTCTCTCCACATCATGGAAAAATGTTCATGTCCCAGAGGGTTCTCGGCCTAGCCCTCATGTCTTCATGAGTAATCTTGTGAATGTACATGGTTTTTTTTACCAATACTTATATGCTAATAACTTCGGAGGCTTTAGAGTCACATTTCCTACTGCTTCTGATCTATTTCCACCTGGTAGTTATACTGCTGTAAATCCACACACATTCAGACTTATTTTCCCCAGGGCTTGTCTCCAACATATTCCTTCTCCTATAATATCTATTTCAGTGACTGGGAGCGGCTCCAATCATTTAAGGAAAAAAAAAAACCCACAGGAATCATTCTTGACTTGAGCCTTTTCTTCAACTCCCATCTCCAACGGCCACATGAATCCTCCTGAATCTGTCGCGGCTGTTCCCCCCTTTCTATTGCAACTATGGCTGTATTAGGCACTTACTGCTTACCTGGAAAACTAAAGTAACTTCCTGCCTCTAGTCTCTCTCTCCCTAATCCATCATACATGCTGCAACGTGACTTCTCTTCCTGAAATACACATCTGATATGTCATTCTCCATGTATTGTGTATACAGCCTCATTGCCTCCCATTCCCCACTCCTCCCTCTACCCTCTGTATTCCAGCTCCAACAGATCACTAAGCCATTTCCACATTATATGGCATTTTCCCATATTGTTATACATGGGATATGAAAACTCTTTACCTGATAAGCTCCTTCCACTTTCCCTCCAGTTCAGGAAATTGTTACCATTCTTCAAGACTCAGTTCAAATATTACCTCCCCTATAAAGTATTCTATGACTCATCACATGGTTAATCATCCTCTCCCTGTAACCCCATAGTATTATGCAACTGCTGTAGTCTTTGCCATGTTATACCACGATTACTCATCGCCACATCATTCATCTAGCATGGTGTTAGTTTCACCACAGGGCTCAATGAAAGTTTCTGGAGTAAAGATATGAAAACACGAATGAACAAAGGGTCAATTTGTCTTTATTATTCTCCATAGTGCCTGAACCTGAAATGTTACTGGAAGGGAATCTGAAAGTACTCTTCTGAGTATTACATGCCTAAAGTGGCCACTACTAAAGTCACAAGATCAACTTCAAGGCAAATTACTGAGCAACCTTAAGATTAACAGGTGGTTATGAGTCTTCGAGATGTGGTCAAATCACAGTTGACAAGGCCTATTCCCTCCTGAGTTCACTCATCGAATATACTTTTACTGAGCACTTACCATCTACTGGACATTGTGCTAAATAGGCACATGGGACCAAAAGGACTCACCATTAGTTATGACCACAGGCAAAGCAGCACATAAAACAGAATTCCTTCATTCAGCTCAGCCTGATTGAGCACCTTCATGTGCCACTCTGTTCTATGTCCTGAGGGTATAAGAGTAAAAGGATAGACAAGCACCCCTGCCCTCAGACAGATAAAGAACAAAAGCAGTGAAATACATAAAATAGGAGATAGTGGCAAGAGCTTAGGAGAAACAGATAAACATGGATGGGAGAGAAGAAGTGTTGGGAAAGGATATTACAAGTTTAGATAGGGTGGCCAGGGAAGGTTTCATAACAAGTGTTAACATAGAGATGTGAAAAAAGGGCGGTGGGGACACAAAGAGGGAATTATTTCTTCAAAGGTAGCTGGAGAAGGCTTCACAGAGGACAGGATTTTTGAGGTGGGGTTTGAAGGATAAACAGAGTGCCAACAAGAGTTTTGGAACTGAGAGGTAAGTCAGCCAGCCTAGGTCTAAGGTGGATCACTTTGGAGGCAGCATGTAGCCCATAATGGTCCCTTGGTCCCTTGGTCCCTTCATGGTTAGACCATGAAGGAGGGCCAGGTAAAAGGCTAATGTAACAATCTAAGGAAACAACCACTGTGCTTGGACAGCTGACTCCGAGTCAGACCTTACACTTTATATATCTGAAACAAACTGGTGTCCACTTCAAAATGCCAATGAAATGATAGCTCTTTGTCAAATATGCATAAAAATTCACATTTTGCTTCAGAATCTATGGTTGATGCTCTTATTTAGGACTTTAAGTAGGAAACACGATGGTGACTATGCTTTTAGGCTTCTACATAACCACTTAAATGGCTTTCTTTATATGTTTTCTGCTATTAGCTGTTTGCTTTTATACTTGGACTAAGTGCTGTGGTCAGTCACTCAAAATGTTTATGTAAAGCTTAGTGGAAGAAGAAAAAAGTTAGAGGTTAGTGTCAAATGGGCATTTTATTCATCCATTTAGTGCTAATACCCACCTTCTAGGGTGCCATATGGAAACAAAATAAAGCTTGCTAAGCGTTTTCCCAAATACAAAAGAATTACATGCTCCTTCCAAGTGGAAGGAAAAAAGAAAGCATGCCTAATTCCATTCACTGTCTAAATACCCCAAGTACTAAAAATGTTTGAGGTATTTCCTTCTAGACTCTTTCTACAGGTAGCTTTTGTTCGTTTGACATCAATGAGGTCACAAAATATACACAACCATATCACAGCACCATGGTTTAAATAATTTCCTCAGTTCATCATCAATGACAGCATAAAATGGGACAGGCATATGTGTGACTGGTCAACAAGCCTAAAGTCTCACAAATGAAGGCACCATAACACTTGTATTAATTCTAAATTTTTTATGATTTTCTACTACATTAGCACAAAAATATCTCAATCTGTCCCAATTTGACCCTTAGGAGCTATACAGTATGAGTCTAACCCCTGCTCTACAGATGGCACTTCAAATATTCCAAGGTACCTCTGTCATGTCTCCCTTCGTCGTCTTTTCTTCAGAGGAAAGATCAACATTTATTTCAATCATTGCTCATACTGCAGGCCCTCCACTAGCCTGGTTCCCTTTGTCTGAACTCTCTCTAGTTTGTCAGTTTCCTTCTTAAAATATGGCATCTGGATTTGAACATGACACTTCAGACATGACTGCCATCTCATTTTGTTTGGCTGTCATTATAGTTTTCTTAATTCAGCCTACAGGTCTATTAATTTTTTAATCAATCGTCCTATTACTGGATCAAATAGGCATAGACCCCGATTAAGACAACCCCTTCCATCCTTTATTGATACAATTGTAAATGTCATTTATCCTAAACTTCCTATTATTAGTTTTACTTCAAAATTCTAGCCAATTAAAACTGTTTTCAACTCTGATTCTGTCATCTAGAACAATGGCTAGTTTGGTGTTTTTCATGTATTGGACACACACACTTTTACATGCTCATTTGCACTGCATTAGAAACAGTAGAGACAAAGGGCCTGCACTACAAGATGTGAACAACCACCTTTCCTGGTTGGGATCAAACCTTTAATTCACAGTCTATAACTCCATCTAAGTGCACCACCACATTTCAGTCCATGTTTCTTTGTCAGGGTCTGTCATATGCCTTGATTTAACTAAGACAATGAGAATAACACTCCCAATGCTTGCTTTCTTTTCTAGGTTAAATGTTTAATTCTACAATTGCTGCCAATTATTCCCAAGGGTTGACATCCAGCTCATTGCTCTGTTAATTTCCAGACTCATTCTGCATTTTGAAAGATGAGGAACATTTGTTCAGCTCCAAACTTACTTAGAAGCCGGAATAGAGTCATATAAATGAAATACCCAATCTCAGGACCCTGTGGATCTATGAGCACTACAGAAGTGGACTCCCACCACTAAGGCAACAAGAGTAATAAACAGCATTCTTCAGACTTTTGGACACAATATTGAACATTAAAAAAAATCAAGAAGCAAACTAATCTAGATTAGAACTGTCCTGAAGAAATTGCAGGGTAAAAGCAATAAAACAAAAGTGAGATATCCAACAGTCTCAACGTCTCCTGTATATAAGTTACTGTTGAGCTCTTTTCAGTATACCCTGGACCTATTTACTACCCCTTGGTCCATCTCATCAAAATAAAGCTGTCCCTTCAGGCCATCCTGGGCAATGACAACCCACCACATCTACCATAGGTCCTTTCATGACAGCCACAGCAGCTATTCACTCCTTCTTTCCCTTCTGGAGAACACTGTCTCCATCTCATTGTTTTACCAATGGGACATTCTTTGAAATGCTGTGGCAAGCATTTCATGGCTGTGGGATGAAAAGGTAGAGTGACACTAAGCCACATCATAGTCAGCTTAGTTCTAAACTGCTACCTACTGTTTTGTAATTGAACACTTGGAAAGTTCTAGAGCAGTGGGCCTGAACTAGGGATTCATATCAGCATCCTACTCTGCAATGTTTTAAAAATTACAACTGTGCCTGGACCACAGGACTGAAAGTTCTGATATAATATATCTAAGGCATATGTTATTTTTTTTAGACAAAGGGGAAGGGAGGGAGAAAGAGAGGGAGAGAAACATCAGGGTGTGATTGCCTCCTCATGTGCCATCTACTGGGGACCTGGCCCACAACCCAGGCATGTGCCCTGACTGGGAATTGAACTGGCGACCCTTTGGTTTGCAGGCTTGCTCAATCCACTGAGTCATACCAGCCAGGGCAGGCATGTGGTATTTTTAAGTTCCACAGGTGGTTTTCCTCTGTGCTTCTGCTAAAGAACCACGGCTCTACACCTAATTTCTCCAAACTAGCAGATGGGTACAATTACCAACCCCTCCCCACTATTATGAGAAAAACTTTGTATTTTTTGATATGCTCTATTCCTATAAATACAGGTGTTAGTATTAAATAAGCTTTGTATAAGGCAAAAATTAAGAATTGAGAAGCAAATATATCCCCCATATTAATCTGATCCACAGTCAATCTTGCAAGGTAGAAGAGAAACAGTTTAGCATTATCTTTAACAGTTAGGGTCATCTTTACGGTCTTAGATTCTACTTACCATTTCCAAACTTCTTAAATAAAGACGATAATTTGTGATGTAAACTCTTCCCTTAATGGGGCCATTGAAAGGACATATGTAAATAACTTCTTTGTCTATTAAGATAAAAAAAGTACCCTAAAATAATGGAAATATATACCAAGATACACAACAAATGGCACTAATTTAATATCAACTCTTTGGCTAAGAATAACTACAATAAAAAATCACTGAAAAGATTGAAAGCAAGCACTGGCAATGTTTCTACATTACCATGCTAGGTCCAATGGGGCCTGTGAGAACTACTGGGGACACATGTCATCTCCAGTCACTAGTGGTGTTCCCTGAGCTTGCTCACAATGCTGTCACTACCTGTGGCAAGATGCTAATAGCTGGAGAGCAGAAGTGAATGAGGGTATTGCTGCTGGTTATAACCTATAGCAGGTTATAAAGGTAACTACTGAGCTACTTAAAAACCAGAGAACTGCAATTCCCATAGGACAGTCTCATGGACTAACCACCGGATAGGATTTGAGATTTACCAACCTCTAATCACACGAAAATTGTGATGCTTTTAATAAATGAATACCAGGAGTAGAGATGCTTCTATAGTCTACTTTTTTCTCTTTTAATAATCCAGGTGAGAGTTTAGCTAGATTTCAAATATTTAAATAATATACAACAGATGGCCAAGAGACTACTACATCTTTGGTAGAATCAAACATAAGGAGAAACTAAATTAGGAGAGTTAAGTTATTATAAAAAAGTAAAGGTCCTTTTTTCTTCTATGGATGTCCTGGGATGTGTTAATGACTTTTAATTTTTTAAAACAAGTTTGAAATCCCTTTCTCCTCAGGTGCTAAATGAAAAATACCCAGTAAGGCTACCTCATATTAATTCAGTTACTATGTGCCAGTTAAGGTTCTGTGACTGATACAGATCACCAAAATTTCATATATGAAGATCACCAAAAGTAACCTATCCTCTTTTCTCTTATCCATAAATTGAAATGGTTTCAAGACTAAAATCATGCTTGCAAATCTGTGTATATTAAATAGTTTTTCCTGGTTCATAGCTAACTAATTCACAAAGGTACCATATCTATGACCTTAATCTAATCAGCACCATACCTTACCCATTTAAGGTAAACAACCAAGATCTTAGTCAATAAACCAAAAGGTTTTCTGAAACAATGGTAACTGTATCACCACCAATTATATGGGAATCTGAGAGGGCATCAACCCTTAGGTAAAATGTGAAAGCCCGCATTACTGGCTCTTGGCTTAGAAGCTGTCAGATGCTTCTTTATTCTTAAACCAGAACAATCTGGTCCTTCCAAAATAGATACTTACCTCTTAATATAAATTTATAATAAAATGTAAGTCAACAATCAAATTGTTACATAAATACTACTAACATCAGTTATCTGGCAAATGAAACATATAAACCATTAAGGTCTATATTTTCAAAGATAATACTGAGACTTAAAGCATACGTCATAGACTAGAAAACCTTAATATCGTTTTGTTCTTATAACCTCAACCATAAGAGCTTATCACTACAATAAGTAACTTTCAAGAGACAGTCCACATTTTTTCTAAAAGAACTGTCTTTGGTACACAGAAAAACATATAATTATGCTGGAGAGCATGAAACTCTTAAAAGAACTCTTTGTTCAAGAAAGTAATACAGGGTTTGCTCTATATTAACAATTTTAAACAAAGCTAGACTATTTGTCTAAATTTGACTTCTACAAACCGTGAGGAATAGAAGCCACCTGACCCTGCTGGGCCTCCCATCAATTTATGCAATCCTAACTTCATAGGATCCTTACCAGTAATGCGAGTTTCTCCTGGAAGTCGAGGAACAGCCTCACTGAGATCACGATTGACTCCATCCCTGGAAGCCTGGAAACGAAAAAGTGGTATCAGAAGTAATGACATTACATTTGCCCATGTTTTAAGCAACCTGGAACATAAAAGAGACCAGAGATATACTTTTCAAATGAGAAATATTTATCATTATAGAACATCGGCAGAGAAAGTTCAAACTAAAAGATACAACTTACCCTCAAAATTGATTAGCTCAAATAATTGTTAGTCTGCAAATAATACCAACATATTTTTTGATAAAAAGTAAACTTTATTAAGTGCTTACTATGTACCAAGTCCTGGGGGTTTTAAATATACTTTATTGATTATGCCATTACAGTTGTTCCATTTTTCCCCTTTCCTCCCCTCCACCCAGTGCCACCATTCTCTCCAGCAGTCCCCCCTTAGCTCATATCCATGGGCCATGCATATAAGTTCTTTGGTTTCTCCATTTCCTGTGCTGCTCTTAACACCCGCCACCCATTTACATTATGACTACGGATTTGTACTTCTTAATCCCTGCACCTTTCCCCCCACTCTCCTCCTTCCCCTTCTCAGCTGTAAACCTCCAAATGATCTACATATCTATTATTCTGTTTCTGTTCTGCCTGTTTGCTTAGTTGGATTTTTACATTCAATTGTTCATAATTTTGAATTTATCATCATTTTAACCTTTGTAATTTTTTATTGTTCTTCAACTATAGCTCTCTCCATTTTCCAGCCTTTCCACTCCCCCCACTCAACCCATCCCCACCTCCCACCCTTGATCATACTCCCATTAACCTGTCCATGTGTCCTTTCTACTTTTTCCTTGACAACCATTCTCCCTTTCCTCCTCATTATCTGTCCCACCTCCCCTCTGGTGACTGTCACTTTGTTCTTCATTTCAATGTCTCCAGTTATATTTTGCTTGCTTCTTTGTTTGGTTGATTAGGTTCCACTTATAGGTGAAATCATATGGTATTTCTCTTTCAGTGCCTGGCTTATTACACTTAGCATAATGCTCTCCAGTTCCATTTATGCTGTTGCAAAGGGTAGGAGCTCCTTTCTTTCTGCTGCATAGCATTAAATTAGGTAAATGTACCACAGTTTTTTAATCCACTCATTAACTGATGGGCACTTACGTTACTTCCAACACTTGGCTATTGTAAATTGTGCAGCTTTGAACATTGGGGTGGTTCTTTTGGATTGGTGTTTCAGGATTCTTAGGGTATAACCCCAATAGTGGTATTGAGAGGTCAAAAGGCAGTTCCATTTTTAGTTTTCTGAGGAAATTCCTTACTGTTCTCCACAGTGGCTGCCCAGTCTGCATTCCCACCAACAGTGCACTACAGTTCCCTTTTCCTCCACAACTTTTCCAACACTTGTTGTTTGTTGATTTGGTAATGATGGCCATTGTGACCACTGTGAAGTGGTATCATATTGTGGTTAAATTTGCATCTCTCTGATGCCTAGGGATGCTGAACATCTTTTCATATGTCTCTGGGCCCTCTGTATGTCCTCCTTGAAGAAGTCTCTCTTCAGGTCCTTTGCCCATTTTTTAATTGGGTTTTTTGTCTTTCTGGAGTGGAGTCGTGTGAGTTCTTTATATATTTTGGAGATCAAACCCTTGTCCGAGGTATCATTTGCAAATATATTTTCCCATATGGTTGGTTCTCTTTTCATTTTAATGTTGTTTTCTTACAGCTATGCAGAAGCCTTTTATTTTGATGAAGTCCCATTTGTTTATTTGTTCCTTTATATGCCTGGCTCTAGGGGACATATCAGTGAAAATGTTGCTGTGTGGGATATCTGAGATTTTCCTGCCTATGTTCTCCTCTGGGACTTTTATGGTGCTATGACATACACAGACACACACACACATACATATATACATATACACATACACACACGCATATATACACACACGCATATATATATATGTGTGTCTTTTACCCACCTTGAATTTATTTTTGTGTGTGGTGTAAGTTAGTGATCAAGTTTCTTTCTTTTTTTTTTTTTTGCATGTAGCTGTCCAGATCTCTCAACACCATTTGCTGAAGAGGCTATTTTTACTCCGTTTTATGCTTCTTCCCCTTTGTTGAATATTAATTGACCATAGAGACTTCAGTTTTTCTGGGCTCTCTGTTCTGTTCCATTGGACTATGTGTCTGTTCTTATGCCAGTACCAGACTGTTTTGATTAACGTGGCCTTGTAATATAGTTTCACATCCGGTATTGTGATCCCTCTTCCTTTGTTCTTTCTCAGAATTGCTGTGGTGATTTGGGGTTGTTTATGGTTCCATACAAATTTTTGAAATATTTGTTCTGTATCTGTGAAATATGTTAGTGGTATTTCAATAGGGATTACATTGCATCTATAAATTGCTTTGGGTAATAAGGACATTTTAATGACGTTAATTGCTCCAATCCGTGAACACGGTACATGCTTCCATTTATTTGTGTCTTCCTAAATTTCTTTCTTCAGTGTTGTGAAGTTTTCTGAGTACAGGTCTTTCACCTCCTTGGTAAGGTTTATTCCTAGGTTCTTTATTTTTCTTGTTGCTATAGCAAATGGGATTTTCCCCCTGATTTCTATTTCTGATATTTCACTGTTGGTGTACAAAAATGCCTTCAATTCCTGAATATTGACTTTGAATCCTGCTGTTTTGCCAAATTTGCTTATTAGGTTGAGTAGTTTTTTTGGTGGAGTCTATAGGGTTTTCTACATACACTATCATATCATCTGCAAACAGTGACAGTTTTGTTTCCTCCTTTCCAATTTGGATGCCTTTTATTTCCTGTTCTTGTCTGATTGCTTGTGGCTAGGACTTCCAATGCTATGTTGAATGGAAGTGGTGAACGTGGACATCCTTGTCTTGTTCCTGATCTTAGTGGGAAAGCTTTTAGTGTTTGTCTGTTGAGTATGATGTTGGCTGTAGGTTTCTCCTATACGGCCTTTATCATGTTGAGGATGCTCCCTCTACTCCCACTTTGTAGAGTGTTTTTATCATAAATGGGTGCTGTACCTTATCAAATGCTTTTCCCACATCTATTGCTATGATCATGGGATTTTTGTCTTTCCTTTTGTTTATGTGATATGTTTATTGATTTGCAAGTAATGTACCATCCTTGCGTCCCTGGAATGAATCCCAACTTGGTCCTGATATATGATCATTTTACTGTATTGTTGGATGTGTTTGCCAATATTTTGTTGAGGACTTTAGCATCTATGTTCATCAGCAATATTGGCGTGTAGTTTTCTCTGCTGTGTCTTTATCTGGATTTGGGATTAGGTTGATGGTAGCTTCATAAAAAAGTCT
>PVKM010041044.1:0-13261 GCA_004027735.1 Carollia perspicillata
CCCCCCAGCTTGCTCATCCAATCTTCTACTTCGTCTATCCTGCTTTTGATTCCTTCTACTGTGTTCTTCAGTTCTGATATTGTGTTCTTCATTTCCTCTTGGCTCTTGTTTATATTTTCTATTTCCTTTTTCATATTGATATAGTTTGTAATGAGTTCATTGTAGTTTCCTTGTAGTTTCTGGTAGTTGGTTGTGAGCTCTTGGTACTTCCTGGTGACCATTGCTTTGAACTCAGCATCTGATTGTTGAGTTGCCTCTATTTCATTTAGCATTCTTTCTGATGTTTGCTCCTTTCCTTTCATTTGGGGATTGTTTCTTTGTCTTCCCATTGTTTGTGAGATTGTTCTTATTAGCCTCAGCTTCTCCAATTGATCTTTTCTGGCTCCCTGGGTTTATGGTGTGAGCTTCTGTGGTAGAGTACCTGTGAGTTTCAGTGGTCCAGTCTCCTCGGGTATCCTAGTGTTCACTGCTTCCTCTTATTCTTCTTTGTGATCCATTGGAGGGGTAAGGTAAAATGGTTTAAGACAGAAAAAAAGTATTCTATGTTATTTACAGTAGCAGCTGTTTGGTTTTTCAATGTCTGCTAAAATTTTATATATTCTATCTTCATATATGTTGTGGTACTTTTGGCTGTCTGCTCTGTTCCTCTGTAGATTAGCTTGGTTTCTCTCCCATGTGTAGGAGGAAGTGGAATCTGCTCCCTCTTACTAAGCCGCCATCTTCTCCCTTCAAAAATAAAATATTTTAATAACATATGGATGATAAGATTTCTCAGAATTATAATTAGTGGCAAGAGAGGATATTAGAAAAAATTAATAGTGAGATTACATTCGAGTCAGATGATTAGTAGCTTGATAATTTTCTTTTTCTTATATTATTCATATTTTATACATATATTTTAAAGGATAAATTACCTTTGCTTTTGTTTTGACTATATATATAGTTAAAGATATATATATGTATTTATAAATACACATTTATAAAATAGGTATTTATATATTCATATTTATAAAAATATTTAAATATATATTTATAAATATGTTTCTTTGCCCAGTAATACAGAAAGGATGTTGCCAATAGGAAATGTTAGAACAATGACCCACCGTAGTCAAATTTTATCCCCTGATTGCTCATAGTTTAAAATAAATAAGGCAAATTGTCCTAGGAATGTAACCAGATACTGTCCAAGGCCTGTCTCGTACAGTAACAGGTGTGCTTTTAATGCCTTTTATCGCTCTTTTTATCCTCCTCTTGTTCTGTTGTCTCCTAGAGTCAACAGCTGTGACTACTGTTTAGTCCCTATAGTTCCCAGATTCCCTTTTCCCTTAATCTTTCAGCAATCTCATTTTCCTAATGTCTTTGTTTTACTGCTACTGATTATGCTGCAGTGTACATTGCAGTAGCTATTAGACTCCAAAGCTCTCTTTAATCTAGTTTTAGTACAAGTAACTATAAGTTTGTGTTGATTATACCAAGCTAACTCTGAGCATAGTCTAAAAACACCCTGGCTCCCTATGTCATGCTCTGAAGTGCCATGGCCCCTTATTTGGGAATGACCTAAGAGCCCAGAATAAATTACATACCCTAAGCCTTCCCTAAGCCAGACATATGTCCTCCTCCAAAATATTCATTCCTCATTCATTCAAGAAATATTTATTGAACAATAACTTTTTGTAAGGGATTGTACTTGAAATTGAGATACAGAGATAATTATGACATAGTCCCTTCCCTTAAGACCTAAAGAGTCTTATGGTAGGAAGAAATAAACACACAATTACTAAAAAATATGCCAAATAGGAATGGAGAACTCTAGATGGTAAGCTGGAAAAATCAAAGCACCTTCATGCCAGGAAATCTATCTGGAGGTAGTGACATCTATGTGAGTGTCTAAAAGTGCTTCAGGAATTAACCTAACTTCACAAAATACTAAAGAAAAGCTGTCTCAGGTAGAGGTATCAGCATTTACAAGGAACAAAATATTGAGATAACATGGCTTATCAGGTGAATAAATAGTAATTGCTTATGACTGGAATACAGGATTCAAAGGCAGGGTGAGGATGTGGGAAAGGTCATAAAGAAGACGTGACCATCGGTTTGACCCTCCACTGGACCCAAGAAACTGCAGGCTCCCCACCCCCTCCTATGCTTGGAATGTGTGCTCACGTTTCAGTTTTTGTGCTAGAGATAGAAATTTTGTGATAACACTGTTGTCCTGGGTGCATGATTGGCCCCAGTTAAGATCAGTGTTGTGATTTCCCTCTCTCTTTCCCCCTCTCTCTCTCTCCTTCCACACACACACACACACACACACACACACACACACACATATATATATATATATAGAGAGAGAGAAAGATTTTATATATATATAATACAAAAAGTCCATTTAGTTTTTTCCATAAAATAAAGACATATTTTTCATTTTCACAAATAAATTTATTGATTTGGATATTTTGAGAATGTCAGCTATCTCCCACTATTGGCTTCTAGTGGGTAGAGGCCAGGGGTGCTGCTAAACATCTGCCAGTGCATGAGACAGCCCCGCAGTAAAAAAAATTATTTGGCCAAAGTGTCAATAGTAACAAGAAACTTCACAAACCACTTTTGACACATCTGATCAGTCACATACTCTCCATACACTGCACAAGCCTTTTTATGCATTTCAGTTGCATTTTTACCTTTCTTGAAATAATAAAGCATAATATGCCAAAAATGTTCTGTATTTTCATCAATATTAAAATGGCTGCACAGAAATTCACCAATTTGGTAAGTTTTTTTAATGCATGATGATATGACAGCTATCACAATACAATTTAGAAAAATTGTTTCGAATGAAGCTAAAGACAACTAAGCACCATTAAAGCCATCATATAGAAAAAAAACAAATGTACTTTTTGGCCAACCCAATACATAAATATATACACTTTTAAAATTTGGCCAGTGAATGAAAAAAACTGCTCATCTTCCTCTGCCCAAGACAAGCCTCCTAAATTCCTTTACTTATTAAACCTGCCATGTACCAATCTGGAGTGGTCTGCTTTTTAATTCAGTGTCTCCATGCCCTCAGCTAAGGGGATTGGTTGCGGATTATACCTGAGAAGCTCTCAGAAAAGTTTGTGACTCAATGAAGGGGCATGATCAAAGAAACCTAAAGAGTAAAATAGGGACAAGGTAGCTATACTAGGAATCATAAGCTTTACCACTTAGGGAAATAGCATCTTAAATGGGTCACCTTGGTAGTAGTATGGAAAAGTAGATAGAAAAGGGTCACAAAGAGATGCAGTCACAATAATTCAGATGAGAGATGATGGTAAACTGAACTAAAGTACTGGTACAGAGAATGGAGAAGACATACTGAAGTGAAATTTCAAAAGTTGAATTGCCAGTACATCTAATAATATAGTTATGATATAACATAAGCATTATAATAATGGTAAATACAAAAATACTATTTAGAGAAGAAGGCAATTTTTTTTTGTCTGAAATCAATGGGTGACAATCTACTGAGAAGAGCTGTGGTTAAACCAAGCAGAAGTATCATGTGAAAGAGCACAAGTGAGTTTAAATAATGGTGTGTTCAGTGAATGGCTGGAGTAGTGTGAGTGTGTGTGTGTGTTTTTAGCAAAAGACCACTTTTTCCAACTACATCTCTCTCTAAACATTAATGTTGAAAATAGACAGAAGTGATTAACCAATTCCTAGGCAGTTTAAATATTTCAGCAAAGTGTGTCATTTTTTGCAAATTTACAGAGTACCCTACCCTTTGAGCCCCCAATGGAGTCCATTTGAAAACTTGTCGGGTAGAACTTCACCTACTGAACTATAAATCAGTGAGCTAGGCTACAATTGGATCTTTACACTACCTAAGAGAAATTACATAAACTGCCTCATTTAAAAAAGTTTTATACATTGTTGTTCAAGCACAGTTGTCTGCATGTTCCCCCCACCACTAACCCCCAAACCAGTCATGCCCAACTTCCTCCCCTGACCACAGCCCCTTTGTTTTGTCCATGTGTATTGATACTTGTTCCTCAAAACCCTTTCCCTTTTCCTCCCATTATCACCTCCTGCCTCCCTGCTGTTTACTGTCAGTTAGTTCTTAATTCCAATGTCTCTGGTTATATTTTGCTTGTTTGTTTGTTTAGTTGATTAGGTTTCAGTTAAAGGTGAGATCATATGGTATTTGTCTTTCACCACCTGGTTTATTTCACTTAGCATAATGCTCTCCAGTTCCATCCCTGCTTTCACAAATGGTAGGAGCTACTTCCTTCTTTCTGATGTGTAATATTATATTGTGTAAATATGCCATGTTTTTTGATCCATTCATGTATATTGATGGGCACCTAGGTTGCTTCCAACACTTGGCTATTGTAAATTGTGTTGCTATGAACATTGGGGTGCATAGGTTCTTTTGGATTAGTGTTTCAGGGTTCCTAGGATATACGCCCAGCAGTGGAATTGCGGGTCCAAAAGGTACTTCTGTTTTTAAATCTCTGAGGAAATTTCATACTGTTTTCCAAAGTGACTACACCAGTCTGCATTCCTATCAACAGTGCACTAGGGTTCCCTTTTCTCCACATCCCCTCCAACACTTCTTTGTTGATTTGTTTTCAGTGGCCATTCTGACTGGTGTGAGGTGGTATCTCATTGTGGTTTTAATTTGCATTTCTCTGATGGCTAGTGATGTTGAGCATTTTTTCGTATGTCTCTGGGCCCTCTGTATGCCCCCCTTGGAAAAGTGTCTGTTCAGGTCTTTTGCCCATTTTTTAATTGGGTTGCTTGTCTTAGAGTGGAATCATGGGAGTTCTTTATATATTTTGGAGATCAAAACCTTGTCTGAGGTATCATTGACAAATGTGTTTTCCCATAGAGTTGGTTCTCTTTTCATTTTAATGCCATTTTTTATAGCCACACAGAATTTTTTTATTTTGTTCGGATTCCATTTGTTTAGTCTTTCCTTTCTGTCCCTTACTCTAGGGGACATACCAGTGAAAATATTGCTGCATGGAATATCTGTGATTTTTTCTGCTTATGTTCTCCTGAAGCAATTTCATGGTGTCATGCCTTATGTTTAAGTCTTTTATCCACCTTGAATTTATTTTTGTGTTATGGTGTATGCTGGTGATCAAGTTTCACTTTTAAAGATAGCCATCCACATCTCCCAACACCATTTGTTGAAGAGGTTATTTTTACTCCATCTAATGCTTCTGCCCCCTTTGTTAAATATTAATTGACCATAGAGACTTGGGTTTATTTCTGGGCTGTCTACTCTATTGCATTGCTCTATGTGTCAATTCTTATGCCAGTAACAGGCTGTTTTGATTGCAGTGACATTTTAATACAGTTTAATATAAGGTAATTTGATTCTGCTTATTATATTCTGCTTTCCCAAATTACTGCGGCTACTTGGGGTCCTTTATTGTTCCACATAATTTTTTGAAATGTTTGTTGTATATTTGAGAAATATATCATTAGTTTTTTATTGGGGATTGTATTGAATCTATAAATTGCTTTGAGCACTATGGACATTTTGATGATACTAATTCTTCCAATCCATGAATAGGGTACATACTTCAATTTAGTTGTGTCTTCTTTAATGTCTTTTTCAGTGTAGTGAGTTTTAGCAGTATAGGTATTTTTACTTTTTGTACCCTTTGCACATTATTTTTTCTTGTTGCTTTATCAAATAGAATTTTTTTCCTGACATCTATTTCTGATATTTCATTGCTGTTGTACAAAAATGCCTTTGATTTCAGAATATTGACTTTGTATACAAATGTTTTGCCAATTTCATTTATTAGGTCAAGCACTTTTCTGATGGAGTCTGTAGGATTTTCTATCTACGCTATGATGTCATCTGCAAACTGACAGATTTAATTCTTCCTTTCCAATTTGGATACGATTTATTTATTTTTCTTGTCTGATTGCTGTGGCTACAACTTCCAATAATATGTTGCACAGAAATGGTGAAAGTGGACAACCTTGTCTTGTTCCTGATTTTAGTGGGAAAGCTTTTAGCTTTTGTCAATTGATTATGATGTTGACTGTAGGTCTCTCATATATGGCCTTCATTATGTTGAGCAGTGCTCTCTCTATTCTCGCCTTTGCTGAGTGTTTTTATCATAAATGCATGCTGTACCTTATCAAATATTTTTTCTGGATCTATTGATATGATCATGTGATTTTTTTCTTTGCTTTTGTTTATTTGATGAATTATGTTTATTGATTTCCAAATATTGTACCATCCTAGCAACCCTGGGATGAATCCCACTTGGTCATGGTGTATGATTTTTTAATGTATTGCTGGATGCAGTTTGCCAATATTTTGTTGAGGATTTTAGCATCTATGTTCATCAGGTATATAGGCCTGAATTTTTCTTTTTTTGTTGTGTCTTCACTGGTTTCAGGATTAGGATGATGCTGACTTCTTAAAAAGATTTTGGAATTATTACATTTAGTTGGATTGTTTGGAATAGTCTGTGAAAAATAGCAGTTAACTCTTCCTTACATGCTTTGTAGAATTCTACTGTGAAACAGTCCAATCCAGGGTTTTTGTGTATTGGGAAATTTTTTATTACTGCTTCAATTTCATCAGCTGCTATTGGTCTATTAAGGCTTTCTTCTTTTTTTTTTTTTCCTTGTTTTTTTAAATTGTTGTTCAAGCAGAGATTTCTGTCTTTTACTCCTATCCCAGTCCACCCCCACAGTGCTTCTCACCTCCCTCCCATTTCCACCCCCTTTAGTCTTTGTCTATGAGTCCTTAATACTTGTTGCTGTGATCCTTTCCCCATTTCCCCTGAAATTCCCTCCCCTCTCCTCTCTGGTCACTGTCAACCTGTTTTCTATTTCAGTGTCTTTGGTTATATTTTGCCTGCTTGTTTGTGTTGTTGTTTAGGTTCCTCTTAAAGGTGAGATCATATGGTATTTGTCTTTCACTGCCTGGCTTATTTCACTCCACATAATGCTTTCCAGTTCCATCCATGCTGTTGCATAGGGTAGGAGCTCCTTTTTTCTTTCTGCTTCATAGAATTCCATTGTGTATTGATCCATTCTTGATCAGTTTCTTGATCCATTCATTTACTCATGGGCCCCTAAGTTGCTTCCAACACTTGGCTATTGTAAATTGTGCTGCTATGAACATTGAGGTGTATAGGTTCTTTTAGATTGGTATTTCAGGGTTCTTAGGGTATAATCCTAGCAGTGGAAATGCCGGGTCAAAAAGCACGTCCATTTTTAGTTTTCTGAGAAAATTCCATACTGTTTTCCATAGTGGTTGTAACAGTCTACAATTCCACCAGGAGTGAACTAGGGTCCCCTTTTATCCACAACCTCTCCAACACTTGTTGTTTGTTGCTTTATTTATGATGGCCATTCTGACTGGTGCAAAGTGGTATCTCATTGTGGTTTTAATTTGCATTGCTTTGATAGCTGGCAACATTGAGCAACTTATCATGTGTATCAGGATCCTTTGTATGTCCTCTATGTAGAAAAGTCTGTTCAAGTCCTTTGCCCATTTTATAATTGGATTACTTGTCTTCTTAGAGTGGATTTGTGCAAGTTCTTTATATATTTTGGAGATTAAACCCTTGTCTGAAGTATCATTGGCAAATATGTTTTCCCACACAGTTGGTTCTCTTTTTATTTTAATGCTGTTTTCTTTGGCCGTGCAGAAGCTTTTCATTTTGATGAGACCCATTTCTTTATTCTTTCCTTTATGTCCCTTATTCTAGGGGACATATCAGTAAAAATGTTGCTGCATAAAATATCTGAGATTTTCCTGCCTATGTTCTCCTCTATGACTTTAATGGTGTTCCAGGTTATATTTAAGTCTTTTATCCACCTTGAATTTATTTTTGTGTATGGTTTAAGGTGGTGCTCGAGTTTCATTTTTTTGCACGTAGCTGTCCAGTTCTCCTAACACCATTTGTTGAAGAGGCTATCTTTATTCCATTTTATGTTGCTGCCCCCTTTGTCCAATATTAATTGACCATAGAGACTTGGGTTTATTTCTGGGTTCTCTATTCTGTTCCACTGGTTCATGTGTCTGTCTTTATGCCAGTACTAGGCTGTTTTGATTACAGTGGCCTCATCATACAGTTTAGTATCACGTGCTGTGATCCCTCCTACTTTGCTCTTCTTTTTCAAAAGTGCAGCAGCTATTCGGGGTCATTTGTGTTTCCATATAAATTTTTGAAGTGTTTGCTCCATCTGTGAAATATGCCATTGGTACTTTAATAGGTATTGCATTGAATCTGTAAATTTCTTTGGTTAGTATGGACATTTTGATGATGTTAATTCTTCCAATCCATAAACACGGTATATGTTTCCATTTGTTTGTGTCTTCCTTGATTTCATTCTTCAGTGTTGTTTAGTTTTCTGAGTATAGGTCTTTTTCCTCCTTGCTTAGGTTGATTCCCAGGTATTTTATTTTCCTTTTTGCTATATCGAATGAAATTATTTTCTTGATTTCTGCTTCTGCTGTTTTATTATTCATATGGAAAAATGTCTTTGGTGTCTGGATATTGACTTTGTATCCCGCTGTTTTGCCAAATTCATTGGTTAGGTTGAGTAGTTTTGGGTGCAGTCTGTAGGATTTTCTATGTACACTATCATTTCATCCTCAAATAGTGACAGTTTTGTTTCCTGTTTTCTGATTTGGATGCCTTTTATTTCCTTTTCTTGTCTGATTGCTGTGCCTAAGACTTTGAATACTATGTTGAATAAAAGTACTGAAAGTGGACAACCTTGTCTTGTTCCTGATCTTAGTGGAAAAGATTTTAGATTTTGCCCATTGAGTATGATGTTGGCTGTAGGTCTCTCATATATGGCCTTTATTATGTTGAGGAATGGTCTCTCTATTTCCACTTTGCTGAGTGTTGTTATCATAAATGGGTGCTGTACCTTATTAAATTCTTTTTCAGCATCTATTGATATGATCATGTGTTTTTTGTCTTTGCTTTTGTTTATGTAGTATATTACATTACTGATTTGCAAATGTTGTACCATCCTTGCATCCCTGGGATGAATCCAACTTGGTCTTGGTGTATGATCTTTTTAATGTATTGTTGGATATGATTTGCCATTATTTTGTTGACAATTTTAGCATCTATATTCATCAGGGATATTGGCCTGAAGTTTTCTTTCTTTGTTGTGTCTTCATCTGGTTTGGGATTAGGATGATGCTGACTTCATAAAGAGAGTTTGGGATTATTGCATCTTCTTCAATAATTTGGAATAGTCTGTGAAGGATGGAGGTTAGCTCTTCCTGAAATGCTTTGTGGAATTCTCCTGTGAAATCATCTGGTCCAGGGCTTTTGTCATGGGAGTTTTCTGATTAATGCTTCAATTTCATCTGCTGTTATTGGTCTGTTCAGGCTTTCTGCTTCTTCTTTATTGAGTTTTGGAAGATTATGTTTTTCTAGAAATTTTTCCATTTCACCTAGGCTTTCAAATTTCTTGGCATAGAGTTCTTCATAGTAATTTCTTGCAATCCTTTGTATTTCTGTGGTGTCAGTTGTAACCTCTCCTCTTTTCTGTTTGTGTTTATTCGGGTCATCTCTCTTTTTTCTTGATGAGCTTTCTTAAAGGCTTGTAGATTTTCTTTATCTTTTCAAAAAATCATATTCTGCATTCATTGACCTTTAGGATTGTGCTTTTAGTCTCTGTGTCATTTAATTCTGCTCTGATATTGGTTATTTACATTTTTCTACTTGCTCTGGGCTGTTTTTGTAGTTGTTCCTTGAGTTCTTGTAGGTGTAGGGTAAGGTTGTTTTTTTGAAATGTTTCTATCTTTTTTAAGAGGCCTGTATTGCTATGACGTTTCCTCTCAGGACTGTTCTTGCTGTGTCCCATAAGTTTTGGGTTGTCATGAGTCATTTTCATTTGTTTTCAGAACCTTTTTGATTTATTCCCTAATTTCATTCTGACCCATTCATTGTTTAATAGCATGCTATTCAATCTCCATGATTTTGAGTGGTTTGGAATTTTTTCCTTGGGGTTGGTTTCTCGTTTCAGTCCCTTGTGGTAAGAGAAAACACTTGGTATGATTTCAATTTTCTTGAATTTGTTGAGGCTTGCTTTGTGTCCTATCATGTGGTCTATCTTTGAAAATGTTCTATGAGCATTTGAAAAGAATGTGTATTTAGCTTCTTTCAGATGCAGGGCTCTATATATATCGGTAAGTCCATTTCATCTAAGGAGTTGTTCAATGCCATAATATCTTTGTTGACATTTTGTTTGGAAGATCTGCCTTTTTTGACAGTGGGCTGTTAATATCTACTATAATTGTGTTGCTATCAATGTCTTAAATGGTTAAAAGACAATTTGTAAACAATAACATGAAACCACTTTGGTATGCTATAATGTATAAAGATGCCATTTGCATGAAAATAATACCACAAAAGAGGAGAATGGAGTGAAAATATATTGGAGCAAAGTTTCTGTATGCCATTGAAACTTAATATTGGAGGGAGAAGACAGCGGCTTGGTAAGAGGGAGCAGATTCCACTTCCTCCTACACTTGGGAAAGAAACCAGGCCAATCTACGGAGGAACAGAGCAGACAGCCAACAGTACCACAACATATATGAAGATAGGAGATCAAAAATTGTAGTGGACATTGAATAAGCAGATGGTAAGGAGAATACTTTGGGAAAACAGAGACCTAGAAATCAGTGCAGGGATCAGGGAGGCTGCAAACATAGCCCAATGCCTGTTGGGTTGAACGCAGGGAGCTGGGTTGGTGCTCCCTCCCTGGCTAGGCAGGGTTCAGGCAACATTGCAGGGAAGCCTGGATGCTTAAAATTTTAGAGAGCAACTTCATGGATTGAGCTCCAAACACACAGGGGTTGTAAGCACCCACGCAGAGACCTGAAAAGAGTGTGCGCCCATGTACTGTGACCAGAGGCAGCCCTGCCAGGCGCGCCCTCAATGGGGGGGAGAGCTTTGTGAAGCACTGTAGACCAAGCTGGGATCCTGAGAGAGAGTGTGCCATGGGTGACTCGGAGCCTGCACCTGGAAAATACAGAATGGGCGCCAGCACAGTGAAAGACAGTGAGAGGGCAAGGATAAACACAAAATGTTTGTGGGTGTGTGTGCGCACACAGGTGTGCACTGTGAGAGTCCTTGATAGGGCGCGATAGAACTGAGCAGCCAGAGAAAACACAAGGCTCAGATAAACCAAGAGCCTGCTTGCCCTGGAGACTAGAAGACTGCTTGATGAACTCAGAGGGGGCATGCCTGTGGACAGAGACCTGGAGCCCCGGGCACCCAGAGAGCACATCTGTGAACCTGCCCTTCAGTCTGCTGCAGCCAGCAGGAACAGAAAAACTGGTCTGACCATATGGAATCAGAAAGAGGTTTTCTTTTTTTTTTTTCCTTTCTTTTTTTTCAGTTATATTTTTATACTTTTTTTCTGTTTCTGCTTATTTTTCTTTGTTTCACTGGTGTGTAAGCATGTGTGTGTTTGTTTGATATTTCCAAAGAAATTTGTTATATTTTAATTTTTATTTTTTATATCTTAAGGCTTTTTACCTCTCTTTCCTTATTTCTTGTTTTATTCCTTCTTGCTTTCATTCTAATTTTATCTATTCTACCTTCCTTACTATGCTTTCTTTTTCTTTTTTCTTTTCTTTTCTTTTTAAATACGCACAAACGTGACAAAGAAAATTGGAACTGTGAACAGACCAGAGTTGGTCCCAAAGAAGGGGCATCCTAACATTTGAGACAGACAAATTTCTCTTTGCTCTTACAAGGAACCTGCAAGATACTGCATATCTGCATCATTATTTCTACCTTATTCTTACATCTTCTATTTGAATAATATTTTGGTATTCCTCTTCCTTCTGTTTAGTCTTCTTTGTTTGGCTGAGCATATTGTATCGAGTGACAGATTTCCCTTGTTCTCTCAGTGATAGTGTATTGTTAATTTAATGTTCATCACTTCACGTGTGTTCCATTAGCACACTACTGAAGGTCCAACACTCCTTTTTCTTGGTATCTAGATTCCATAGATTCTGTCATATGGTTGTTGCTGTAATATTATTATAAATAATAGCTGTTCCATACTATTGTAAACACCCCTCTGAGCTCCTAGCCCACTATATGGTTTTCTGAACTCTATTACTGTAGTGGCCACCTCTACTCTCTCAGTCACTATACCCATTTACTATCCTTTATTCTCACATTACCTCAGAATCTGACATTTCACAACCTCACTGCTGTCTAGATCTAACTCACAACCCTTCCATCCCCAACAAGAGACTTACATTCATTCCACTGTTTCTAAAAGTGACTTGTTGGGTGATATATCACAGTTAATATTACATATACCAAAAGATTTCCTACCTCTTCTTTACTGGCGGCTACTGTAAATAACATAGAACACTCTCTTGCTTTCTTAAACCATTTGCCTTACCCCTCCAACAGATCACAAAGAAGAACAGGAGGAAGCAGTGAACACAAGGATACCCAAGGAGACTGCACCAATGCAACTCACAGGCACTCTATATCAGAAGCTCACACCATAAACCCAGAGAGCCAGATCAGATCAATTTGAGAAGCTGAGGCTAATAAGAAGAGTCTCACAAACAATGGAAAGAAAAAGAAACAATCCCCAAATGAAAGGAAAGGAAGAAAGACCAGAAAGAATGCTAAACGAAATAGAGCCAACTCAACTATCAGATATAGAGCTCAAAGCAATGGTTACCAGGAAGTTCCATGAGCTCACAACCAACTACCAGAAACTACAAGGAAGCTACAATGAACTCGCTGCAAACTATATCAATATGAAAAAAGAAATGGAAAATATCAACAAGGGCCAAGAGGAAATGAAGAATACAATATCTGAACTGAAGAACACAGTAGAAGGAATCAAAATCAGGACAGATGAAGCAGAAGATCAGATAAATGAGCTGGAGGACAAAAAAAAAAAAAAACACCCAGAAAGAGCAGGAAAAGGAAAGGAGGCTCAGAAAAAATGAAGAGGGATTAAGAGAATTGCAAGACTATATGAAATGTAATAATATCTGAATAATAGGGATACCAGAAGGAGAAGAAGAAGAAAAAGGGATAGAAAACCTATTTGAAAAAGTAATGATGAAAAACTTCCCTAATCTGATGAGAGAAAGTCACACAAATCCAAGAAAAACAGAGAGTGTCAATCAAGAGAAACCCAAAGAGGCCCACTCCAAGACACATCATAATAAAAATGGCAAAATACCAAGACAAAGAGAGAATCTTAAAGGCAGCAAGGGAGAAGAAGG
>PVKM010041045.1:0-13258 GCA_004027735.1 Carollia perspicillata
TGCATCTTGGCTGTGGGCGGCTGGGAGAAGACACAACCACGTAATTGGCCGCAGCACTCAGAACACAGAAACAGCCCTGGACTCCCTGGGGACTGTGAGACGGAAGGAATCTCAACTGAGAGGGCCCAGTCTGAAGACCGGTACTGGCCTTGGTCATAAGGCCTCCCCCGTTTTTGAATTCCGCACTGTTCAGTGGGGCAAACGCTCACCTGCCAAGGCAGGCTGCCCCAGCTCTGCGCAGAACTGGTGGGAGGCACCCTGTTTTTGCACCATCACTGAATCAAAGTACATCCATAGAACAAAGGCCCTTCACCTGGGCTCTAGATGGGGCTCAGGGGGTGTGAGTCCTCACAGGTTGCAGACAAACTTGCACACGCATTTGCATTTTCAAACAAGTTTCTCAAGCACCTGAGAATCACTCCTTTCTATTTCTTGGCTGGAACAAGTTTTTACAGCTTGGAAACGACTCTTCTGAGCATGTGAAGAGGGGCACACGCTCACTCCTAGGCCCTCCTTCTGCACCTAAATCTTCTTCCCTCTGCTCCCGGAGACACAGCTTGTGGCTGCAGGTCACTGACACCCCCACGCAAAGCATGGGGCCCTGTATGGCAGCCCACAGGCTAGGGCCATGTGACTGGGCAGGCTCCCCCAAGCCACCTCCCTCCTGCACAAGCGCCTGCTGCCCCCACCCTCTGTGCCCTCGGCACGTCCTGCCACACAGCTGGTCAGACTAAACGCTGGAAGCCACACGTTCACATACTCGTGATGAAGAGCTAACCCCAGGAAATTACACGCCAATAAAGTGGGCAAGTATTCTCATTAAAAACGGGCATTAAGATGCTCATTGCAATTTCATAAAATGTAAACACCTTAAATCTGAAATTAATCCCTAGCTAACAATGCCCTTCACACTTAAGTAGGACAAATGCCTGCGATCTGAGTTGTTTACCGATCCCAAGGTAACCTGGATGCACATCGAAGGCCCACGCTGCGCACAGACGCGCGGGCCCGATGCAGTCTCACAGGCTCTGCCTGACAGAAGACGAGTTTCTGAAACAGTGTATTCCACACACAGGGCCGTGATTAATGGCCACCTCAGACCCATGCCACTTAAATGAGCACGCGCTGTCCCCCGCAGCCCGGTGGAGGCACCTGCTGGTTTAAAATTCCTCACAGGTAGGCCCCTATGATACAAGGCCAAGAAGGCATAAGGGTGACGTGCGTAAAGCCCATGGAAACACCTAGAAAGAGCTGACCGAGCACCTTGACTGGAAGCCGTGCTGCCTCGAGCGAGACTTTTTAGGCTTCAAGGTGGCCAAGAGCCCACCCCCTCCAACTGCGCCTCGATCTTCCATCGGCTGGGAGACCTGAGAGAGCACCGGCCCCCCTGGCCCAGTGACTGTGCTGTAACTGCCCCCTTTCCTTTAGAGGAGATGGGGTGGAGTGTGGTTTCCCTCTGCGGGCTCACACGGAACTTTCAGGCAGTGGCACCTGCGGTGCAGGTGCGACAGCGCTGGCCCCCCACAGCCAGCCCCTCGTCACGCACCGCGCCAGGACGAGCGGGACCGTGGCAGAAGTGCACCCACCAGCTCCACGTCGGGCGGCACATTCAACCCCAAAGGGGCAACGAAGGGCTCCTCGTTCTCTGTGTTTTCAGCCTCACTTTTTTCTGTATAAAAAGGAAACACAAAACTTCAGAGGTGCACCAGGAGAGACGGCACCCACCCACAGTAAACAACAATGTAGGGGTCATGGTACTTGGCTGGCCCTCCCCCTTTTTTGTGTCATTTCTCCCAGAAACGCTCTCCAATTTTCCACCCTGCCCCACCACAAGTAAGCAAAACCACCTTGGCAAATCCCACGGCGGGGGTGGAGAGGGGTTGTGGCAGAAGAAGCGCACCCCTGGGGCCGTGGCAGAAGGCTGGGACTCGGGGCGAGTGCCCTGCTCAGCCTCCCCCGGGGCACAGAGGCATCAGCACCCTCCCCTTTCAGGGCTGAGTGTGTGCAATCTGGGGATTCGGGGGGTGTGGCGTGTGTGCCGCCGGCATGGCCACATCCACTACCAGGCCACGTACAGGGTCCTACACCATGTACTGGGTCCTGCACCCCAGCCTCTGTGGTCTGTGTGCTGAGGCCCCACCACACTACTTCTAAGTCCCCAGGGTCCCCAGAGGACTGGTTTCTGCATTGAGCTGCACAGCTTCGACCTCTCCTCCATATAGAACCGCCCTCCCTCACTGATAGTCAGCATGTCCTTCCCATCTGCAGCCCTGCTGTAGCCATCTATGAAGCGCCCCTCCCCCCACGACAACCTTCTGACTCGAAGGTGCCTGCACACGTCTGTCACTCAGATGCTCGCCAATTTAAAAGGGTGTAGGAAGTGCACACAGACACAGAGAACCTGGGAAAGCTAGCTTTTTAAGGATTTCCATTCTACTTTCAGTTTTCTTTCAAAGGAGATGACATTAAATCAGTGAACACGAGCTCTTCACCGAAACAAACAGTCCATCACACCTACACGGCCCTTTAAAGAGCTGAGCAGTCCCAAAGGCCTCCTCCCATCCAAGCTTGTTCTTCTGGGAGCCCAGGGGGTGTCAACAGGTTCCGCACGTGATAAAATGCAGGGGGATTGTAAATCCCTACAAAGTAAGAGCTACCTAATGCTGCTTTCTGCATAAGCAGCCTGGCTCTCTCCTGGGAACCAGTGACTCACTACCTAAGACCCCCCTGTAGGCAGCAGCCCGTGGGTCAGACCTGGGCAGCCAATGGATACACAGTAACAGTGAACAGTACGAACATGTAAGTGCTAGGAACCAGGCTGGAGACAGTGTCTGCAGAAGGGGAGAGGAGTTCAACTGCACAGGAATGAAGCTGCCATCAGGACACTCCTGTTGTTGACAGAAGGCTTCGAAACCATCAAAAATGTCAGGACAACATAGTGATTTTGAAAATCGAGAACACTTAGATGTGTTTATGGCTCAGGAAGAAAAAACATGTTTTTACTTGAGAATGATGCCACGCTGAAGTGCAATGGCCGCCAGTGGTACTGGGTCTCCATGGCACTGTGTTCAGTGTGTGCCAATGCACACGCACGTGTGGTGTTCCTCATATACGGGGTGTTTTACCTATGTCAGTGCAAGCTAAACATAAAAAGTCAAGCTGTTTCACATGGGTCCACCTTCTATTAAGAATTAATCAGCAGAGCCAGAAAAACAGTTTCTCCTTTAGTTCACTAACTCTTCTCCTCATTTATTTGCTCATTATTTATCTATCAAAAATTAAAAAAAAATTAATCAGTATATAAAGCAAAAGTTCTGTGACTGTGATCACAGAACAAATAATAGTACAAAATACTAAAGAGCCCTGGCTGGTGTGGCTCAGTGGATTGTGCACAGGCCTGTGGACCGAAAGGTCACTGGTTGGATTCCTCGTAAGGGCTCATGCCTGGGTTGCAGGCCAGGTCCCCGGTAGGGGACACGCTCGAGAGGCAACCAACCGATACATCTGTCCTGCATCGATGTTTCTCTCCCTCTCTTATTCTCTCTATAAATAATTAAATTAAATATTTAAAAAATACTACAGAGAACTTTATGTTAAGGAGAACACATACTAAAATTTGGAAGAGAAACCAGGTCTTATGTAAGTCCTTAAAATTCAATCCCCAAAACCAAGTTGGACAGTATTTAGCCCAATAATTACAACAAGACAATGGTCCAAAACCACGAACAGGGGCTGGCGACCTCCTCCTGTGAGGCCAGCGAGCACGTCTGTCCAGCTCCCTGGGGCACAGGGTCCCTGTCTCAGCCGCTTGACTGAGGAATCGACGTGCAAGCAGATGGGCATGCTGTTCCAGGGTACCTCACAGACCCGTGCCAACTGGGCCTTCACTCGGGACTTGCTGATCCCTAACTTGGAATATTAAGAAACGAACAATATGCAGTTTCCCAAAGACAGTCACTTAATCTTGCAAAAGACGTGTGGCCTTCATACATTTCAATTCTTCTCTGTGAAAGGGCAGTCATGTACCCTCCGTACTTCTGATCCAAATACCACATATAAGGCAGATGTAAGGCAGAGGGTTCAGAGGTGGGACAAGGTCGAAGTGATCCAGGCCCCATGATGGATGACTTATCTGGATAAAGAGGCGTTTCCTTCTTACGTGAAGGACCTTTCTAGCGATGGGTCCAAAAGTCAATATGCAAGATGTTAAACACCTTAGTGGGGCTTTAACTGAACACAGTGAACATTAGGTTTGAAAGCCTCTTTGCAAGCTCACAGAACAGGGCCGTGTGACAGTGGCTGTTTTGTCCACCAAATAACGAGCAGGATGGGAGGAAGGGCAACAGGGAACGAGCCCACTCCCCATGGCGCCACCAGGCCACACCCCTACTGAGGGTGGAGAACCCAGGCAGCTGCACCTCGGCAGAGCAGACAGTCTTTCACTGCACCACTGCCACCGTCCCATCACACTTGTTAGGTGTGTTACAGAAGAAACCAATTAGGTCCCAAATGACAGGTTTAGATAGCCCCAACGTGACGCCCCTGCAGGATGCAGCTCCAGTCTATAAATGTGGGTTTCTCAAGTAAATCTCTCCCTCTCTGTCGAAGAACGCCCTCCGCAGAGCGGCCTGTCCTTAATGCTGCAGGCCTATGGCCTCATTCCTGGTCATCAAGGACCGATCACTGCATGGGGCCGTGGCAACAGTGCTCACAGGGCCAACCCTGGCAACTGAGGACAGGCCCTCCTGACTCCAGGACTCCAGACAGCGCAGCAGCACTTTCTCAGACCCACAGCTCGACAGCTGAGCCAGAAAAGCACCAGTTTAAAATCTTCCATCTTGTGTAAACATTACTTTAAAACGCTGTGCTCTACTTTAAAACGCATGTGTCCTACTAAGCCTGAGCAGAACACCTTCGCTGTGTTCTGTGCTGTCGTCACTGGGCCCACGGACAGCCTTCCACTGGGTCGCGATGGTGCGGGTCGTGGAGGGGCAGGTCAGCTTGAGGGTGGGGGAGGGCTGTCCTTTCGAAGCCCCGAGAGCAAACCCTGCAGACAGGCACCCCGGCACCTGCTCTCACTTTAGAAACAAAAAGGTGATCTCTAGTTCCCTGAACCCCAGAGAAGGGAAAAGCCCTCGACCTGATATGGAGGATGGAAGCTGAAGCCCACTTTCCATCTCCTCGAGCATGTCACGTTCCAGTTCTTCGCTGTGTTTTGTCCTATGAAGGAAAGCCACCCAGGTTCTCCCCGTCACCATGACGGTACACTTACTTAGTGCCCAAGACTGTGCCCCTCACAGACGTCCCATCACACACAAAGAACGCTGCCCCAGGGCCCGGCCTCGCCTTCCTCTCACCTCTCTGTTTAGAAGGTTCCTCTTCCTCAGTCGGCTCGGACGGGTCGTAATAGTCACTCCCGTAAGTGAATCCCACCGCGTTATAGCTCCCGTCCTCGGCCAGGGCCTCACTCAGGCGCTTGTATTCTTCCTCTTGAATAAAAACGGGAGTTTTATTAACAAAATGGAACTTTACTGAGAAAAGTTTCATATTTTCCTAAAGTTGTAGCTATCAGTTAAGCATACGACACACTTTTTCAACCTCTTTTTGAGGCAACAGTGTTTTTACAAACTCCCCCTTGACACCTATCAGTATGTACTTCTGCCAGTACATGTTTACCACAGACCGCAGAACACACGTCTTGTGTGGGAAATTTCTTCCTGCTAAGAAATCTGGGGGTTAAGAACCGCATTAAAGGTTGTTAAGGCAAAGACAAGGACATCGACTTCAGTTTATACAATACTGTTAAAGAAGGACAGTTAAAGAGCTGGGTTTGTTTGTCAAACCCCAGTCTGCCCTCAAAAGGCTGGGAAAAGTCTCTGTGGCTCTACATATAAACTATCCTGAGGTCCTCCCAGAACGCAAAGACGCCTGTTTTCCAATCCACGGGGTACTGTCAAGATAATATCAGAAAGAGTGAGTATAAAAAAATGAATGGGAGCAAATTTAATTTAAATACTTAAAAAACTGTCAAACGTTTGTTGCCGCAGTAGGTTTTTCTTGAGCAGTACCTTGCCTCGCCTCCTCCTCAAGCAAGTCCGTATGCAAGGCTAAATACCTCTCTTCATCACACAGGGCCTCTACTCGCGCCTCCTCTTCCGAGAGCTGATAGTCTCTGTTCCAGGTGGCGTGCGCAGCCTCGTACTCTGACAGGTCGTGCAGGTGGCCGCGCCCGTCGTACCTGCAATGCGGACGCGCTGGTCAACGGGGAGGAGTGAACAACTGCTTGGTTTGTGTGTGACTTCATATAGATACTTACCAATTAAAGCAAATAAAACTAATTTCAATAAACATAAAAGCTCTTCTCAGATTCATATCTCATTTGTCTAGTCACATCTCACCTACTTGTAAACTCAAGTTATCTTAACAAAGCCTCAATTCTTTGCTACGATATGAGAAAACTTACAGTTAAAGGCAAACAACCCTTTAATAGCATAAGTGGTAGGTCCACTCCACTGGCAGTTCCTACCCTGCCATTTACGGTTTGGTCAACTAGGCAATGCCATTTGCAAAATAAAATTTTCTGAAAAGTCAAATATCATAGCTTACATTCACACAAACCGAATACATAAATACCTATCCGTAAGAACCAAACGGTCGAACTTTCCTCGCTTCTCTCTGCTAGTCCCGAACTCTCAGGAGAGATCTTCACCAAAGAAACTTGCGTCCATGGGAGGTAAAATCTGGGCTAGGCTGGCCCCTAGCCACTTGGCTGAGGAAATAAGTGCTGGTTATGTGGTAGAGAGACACACGTACATAGGAACAGTGACAGGTGCATGCAGTTCAAGGAGGTTCACTGGGGGCCGAGCAAGCGTGGTTTCCCTCTGAGCATCACCCCTCCCACCTCAGGTCCCTGTGCTGCAGGGCCTACAGGTCCTTCAGCCACAGTAAGGACGAGAGAAGGTGTAGCTTTCCACTACACCTTTCACATAAACGATTTAAGGAGATGCTGCCAATGTGCGATTTTCAGGTAATAAATGAGTGAGTTTCACTTCAAACACTCAGCTTTAGGGTCACAGAAACAAATACTGAAGGTCAAACAAAAGTCTGCCTAATTTTTAATGCCGACTTTTGTAATGAGGACCCCAAAAAAGACATGGACGAGAAAAAGGGCCAAAACTTCCAGGGTAGCCAAGTGATGACATTTTATTAAATTTCAAAACTACTTTTACTTTGCTGTAAACCTCCTTAACTTACAAATGTAGTTTATTATTCAAAACTATCACATGTGTGCATGTGCAGCGTTTGCTCCCCACCGACTTTAGGGACCTGACTGGGGTCACGCACCGAACCATATGGAAAACTGCCAGAGCTCAGACTCCATCGCCCACCAACTTCAGTAGCAACTGTCACAAGTAACACTCTGGAAGGGCAAGCGCCTGACAACTCAGGAACGCAGTGGCATCGTTCAGTGTCAACCACGAGGTGAAGGTACAGCAGCCTGAGAGCTGGGGCCGCGCGTCCCGCCTGACCGGCGGCTTCCCTGCTCGAGTCTTCGCGTTGTCTAGCGCTAACTCCAAACGGAAACGCCAGGGACGCGGAGGCCTACGGGTCACTGCGTCCATCCTGGCCAGCCCAGAGTCATCCCTACAGTCACGGCGCCGGGCTGTGAAGAATCCAGGTTTAATTGTCTTAAACGATGGCCTTCCTTCGCTCCAGAGCGTCCCACAGTTTAACAGCTGGTGACAGTGGGCTTTTCAGTCCAGGCCCAGAACTGCAGTTGCCAAAGCGGCCAAAAGCCAAACCGATTAGCAAAAAGCCCGAATTGGGGAGAAGAGGAAGGGGCCTGAAAACATTGCGGGGCGGGGAGCAAACGACCTACATCATGCAATGTCACCCTTTTCAAATCAAACATCTTTAGACATCCCGATCTCCGCAGGGGCCCCTCGGCCCAAAAGGGCTGGGCGCCCCGCAGGGTGGTTTTCTGAAGCAGGTTTGATTGGAAAAGAAGCACATCTGCATCCCGTCGCCTCCCTTCCGAGCCGGTGAAACCCGCCCTAAGCACAGGGCCAGCGTCTGACGACGTCGCCCGGCCACCCTTCGACGGGCGCCGTCTCCCTCCGCCAGCACCTGTCAAACTCGTCGACAGCGCGGCTGGGGGAGGGGCCGTGGGAATCGAGTGTCCGGCGCCAGTCCGGCGCTCCGCCCGGCTCCAGGCTCCCGCTCGGTGTCCACAAGCTGCTCTAACCGCGGCCTCGCAGGGCGGCGTCCCGGGCCCAGCGCGAGGCCGGAGCCCGGGGCTCCGGCAGCTCCCACCAGGGGCAGGGGCCAAGCGGAGCCCAGCAGCAGGGCGCGGGTCGCCGGGAGCTGCGGCGACAAACGTGGCAACTCCAGCCAGAGCCTTAGGGCCGGTTTCACCGTCTCCCTCCTCCCAACACCAGGGGGCTGTGGGAAAGGGGTGGGGTCCCCAGGATCCCTGCTGGCTCCAGAACACCCCCTTTCAAGTCCTGGCCATCGAGTCAACATCAGACGACATCAAGCGGGCGCGGGAAAGGGAGAACCGACGGGTGAGGAGGAACCGACCTGTCGATGAGGATCTTCTGGTCCCCCATCCAGGGGATGAGGTGCTGTCCCTGCTCCTGAGCCAGGGCCCGCTCATCGTCCCGGAACAGCTTGCACGCATAGCCGAACACCAGCAGCTCCACTCGGTTCCCCCCACCGCCGGTTCCGCCGGGCCCGGCCTCCTCCTTCGCGCCACTTTTCCTCTCGGCTTTGGCACGGCCGCCGCTCGCGCCGTACATGACAGCGTCCCCGGCGACCTGGCTGGCCCTGTCGTGCACCGTTGTCCCGGATGCCTCTCCCTGGCCTGCCCCTCAGTCAAAAGCGCCGCATCCAGGTCCCAACCTCGACACGGCCGCCATAGCGGGCAACAAAATGGAGGAAGTGCGACTTCCGGCGAAGGGCGGCCCCACTTCCGGTAAGCCCGTGCAGCAGATTCGCCAAGTGCTCGGAGCCGTTTAAGCCACTAGAAAGTGTTTTGACTGCAGCCTTTCTAGTTCGGAGGGACCTCCACGGCAGGAGCTTTCGTGTTCGCGGGAGAGCGCGTTTTTTATTGTCTGTTTTTTCAGGCGACTGTTGGAAGCGATGACGAAAGTACGGTGCCGGATCATGCTCCGCCTGCCCCCGGGCAGGGCGGAGGGAGGGCGGACCCTGCAGTGGCCGTGGGCGGGGCTTTGTGGGCAGGAGCTCTGGGGGCTCGGAGCCTGAGAAGCCAGGGTACCGGGGAGCCGGGGGGGACCGAGGGGATCGGAGATCGGGGAACTCTGGGGGCAGGGGACTGTGGGGACAGGGTCTGTGGCTTTCGGCCCCTCTGGGGCCGCTGCTGCCGCGGGGGACGTGCAGTATCACTGGCCGGTTACTGAACTACCCACGCTGGTGGCCCCGGGCCCCGCTGGGCTCCCGGGCCGCTTTGAACTTTCCCTCGGGGTCCAGGAAGGGGTGGTAGGGCCCAAGGCTCCCAGCCAAGCTCCAGTGCTCCTCGGACCTCCTGGAACCCGGGAAGAGCCGCTCTCCGACACTGTGCAGGGCTTCTCCCGCCTGGCTGGGGGTTGGAAGACCTGGGTCCCACCTCCAGCTCCGAGTTCCGGGCCCGCGAGCCCTGTTTTGTTCTGAGCTCAGTTTCCTCGTGCGTGAAACTGCCACAGGACAGCACCGTCTTTAGGAAGCTGCTGGGCAGCTTGAAGACGCACTCAGGGACCCTGAGCTTGCTGCTCTGCCCCGAGCCGGGTTGGAAGCAGGAGACAGGGTAGGAAGAACTCTTGAGACCTCACTGCTGTTGCTGACCAGCGGCTAGCGTCCTGGTTGCCAGGGAAGCCTTTTATCGCTTAGGCGGGATGGATAGTAAACCCAGGGTGCGGGGAGGCTGGAAACCTCTCTCACACGCTAATTCAGCGGTCCTGAACCTGGTCGGATAAGGTTGCCAGGTGTTCCAACGTCACAAGAAACACTGTGTCAGCCTGAAATTCTATGTATCATTTCCACTGTCTGGGAAGGAAAGCTTTTGAAACTATGTATATATCCCAAGGCCTGGGAAGGGAGGGGGAGGGGTTCCACGGTGCCCAAAGAAGAAGCCCATAAAACACTTGTGGTTGATTGCCTACCTCTGGTCACTATCTGTTTTACGAGGGAGTCCCTAGTGCTTACAGAAGAGCCCATAAATAACACTGGGTAACAGCTCCAACTTTAATTAACTGCCCCCTGTCATGTATCTGTTTTACAACAAGATGAACAAATAGGGTCTGGAGGAAGATAAGGATTCAGACTAACAGACCCTCACACTTACCTGTTTGGGTAGTCATGCCCCTCCCTGCTGCCCCCCCTCAAAGCTGGCGCCACCTGTACTCGTCAATCAGTATGTAACTCCCTCACCTCAGTCCTGCCAACTACCATATTTTGCTGTGTATAATGCACTCCCTGTGTATGATATGCACCCACATTTTCGGCCCAAACTTTCAGGAAAAAAATCATTTTTCCATAGGTTGAACAGAATTAGTACTACCTGTGTATAATGCATATCCTTAGTTTTCCCTCAAAAATTTGGGCCAAAAAGTGTGCACTATACACGGCAAAGTACGGTGTGTAAGTCCTCAGGACAAAGGACTGGGACTCGTGCAGCCCTTGCTCTTGCCTGTGGCCATCCTGCCCTGAGCCTAGGCCTTTCTCCCCACTCCCACAGGCCTGTTCTGTTGCATGAGAATGTGGCACTAATAAGCCACACTTGCAGGCTAACAGACGTGCTGCTCTGTGACTCGTTACTGCCTCAGCAAGAAGAACCACGTTTCACACCAAAGCAGCAGCTGACAGGGTGCCTGAGCTGGTGGGAAGGGCAGGTGAGGGCCCAGCCGAAGGTGCACTGACTGCCCGGCAGAGGCCTGGAGGTGAAAGGCAGGGTGTTTTCACAGAGTCATGAGAGCGGTTTTGTATGGCTGCAGCTCTCACTGCAGCGAAGGGACTGGTGGCAGGAACAGCAGATCAGCTGCAGTGCATGGGTCACCACAGGAGTGTTGAGGCTCCTAGAAGCATGGAGACATGAAAGGAAGGGGAAATATCCAAGATGGCTCTTTGCATTTCCAGAGGAGTTGTAGAGTTATCTTGTTGGGTTTTTTCCAACAGCCTTGCAGCCAGGGGAGCCGTGGGTAGCAGCAGGCAGCTGGGCTCAGGCTGACCCCTTGAGCCTGTCCCCAAGGCCCTCATTCTATGACTGCCCAGTGGGCTATGGCAGCCCAGCCTGGGCTCTCCTGTGGCTTCTTCCTTGTTTCACTGTCCCCAGCTTTATGAAACGTACCCTCCAAGTCACCTGGACTTGTGAAATCTTTGCTGCATGAAGTCAAGAACCCACACACTACTGGCAGCTCGAGGTGGACCCGCCCAGGGCCAGACCCGCTGGCGGGGACACAGCCAGTGCTGCTGGTCATGGGAGCAGACCCCACACCCCCTTTCTTCCTCCTGCATCTTGGCGGCTTTGGTTCTCGGTCTCTGCAGGCCTCTGGAGATTACACATGTTGATTTAAGAAACATCCAAACCTGTAAGAATTTGCATGAGTTTATTTGAGCCAAACCAACGACGTTTGCCAGGAAGCAAAATCTCAATGGACTGAGGAAATGCTCTGGAAAATGGCGGTTTCACCATTTATTTTACATATTAGAATCAAAGGGGAAGACAGGTGGAGTTTACATGAATCCCCTGTTGATAGATGAGGGAGGCAGGAGAAAGCAGAGGCAGGGAGGATCTCTGGGGTTGGATAAAAAGTAAAATTAAACAGCCCTGGCTGGTGTAGCTCAGTGGATTGAGCACGGGCCTGCAAACCACGTTTCGATTCCCAGTCAGGGCACGTGCCTGGGTTTCAGGCAACTTCCCAGAAGGGGATGCACGAGAGGCAACCATACATTGATGTTTCTCTCCCTCTCTCCTTCCCTTCCCCTCTAAAGATAAATCAATAAAATCTTTTTTTTTTTAAGTAAAACTGAACAGACACAGGTTTCTTGTACACAGGTGGGTACTTAACACTTAACAACAGGAGAACAGTAATAAGGAGGGGATTTGTGGCCATCCACTCTGATGGGAGACTGTGCCCCACCCCCGGGGTCAGAAAAAGGAAATTAGCCTGACTTTCTAGAGATCTGTTGTCCCAGATGGAAAAAACACAATGGCCAGGCTCAGCAAAGGTAAAGGCTGACTTTTGTCAGGGAAGACACCGGCCAAGAACCTGACTACCCACCATGATCTATCTGCCTTCAGCTACAGTTTTCATATCAGACTGTCCTAAGGGGTTACTTCGGGTCTCCCGAGTTCCTAAGGCCACCATGGAGGCCTCCCCTGAGCTTGTCAGGGTTAGTATGTGGCCCCTTATCTGTCCGTATAGGGTCGGAGTCCCCACTCTGAACCGTAGTACTGAGGTGCCCCCCCTCCAATTTAGCCAGTCAGCTCACAGGGCCCAGGGTGAGCATTAAAAGCCCCAAATCTCAAAGACCCTTCGTAGCCAACAGGGCTTTGAAATTGCCCAAGGTCAGTGCATTAGCCCCTGAGTGGAGCCCTGGAAGTGTTATGGAACAGCACCCAGGGTCCTGCCGCCCACAGGCGCCCTCGTGGCAAAAGTCCAGAAGCAAAGGTTCGATGCTAAGGAAAGGAGTCTTTTTTCGAAAGCAGTGCCTTAAGCCCCTCAAATCAGAGCTGGAATCCCTTACGCCTATCAATTAAGGCTAAACTCCTTGAACAAGTGTTAACACCTAGGTTCTCCCACGGTTCCCCCTGTTAGTTTTCAGTTATCCTGGTTAGTTTATAAACTAAAACAACATAATACACAAAAGCAATTCTGAAAGAATGGCAGGCTTTAGCCTCAGCGCCTGTTCCTTCTAGAGCATCCAAAGCTAACCCTGCCACCCTCTGCCCGGCAGGCCCACTCCCAGGCTGTGCCGAGTTCCTTCCCGTCCAATAAACGGTGGGTTGGAAAGGCAGGCCGCTGGAGCATCGCCGTCCAGGCGTCCTCGGGAGAGGGGAGAGGAGCCCGAGAGCCAGCGAGCCAGCCCCCGCAGAGCCCTTCTGTTATTTCACATTTTCTCGCCCATAATTCCACGCGCTCTGGAGGCTTTCGGCTTCTCAACCAATCCCTCCCGCGACTGTTTACCGTTGCCTCGGCAACCTCCTCCCTCGGCCCCTCCCCACTTCTCTCCAGCATTCAGATCAGATCTCTTTGTAAGGAAA
>PVKM010041046.1:0-13267 GCA_004027735.1 Carollia perspicillata
TCTTACCAACTCACCTTTTAAAATATATTCAGAATCTGGCACTTCTTACTCCATTATTCAGCTGTGAGTCACCAATACCCCTCATCTGCACTATTGCAACACCTCCCATCTATTCCGTGTATTTCCACCATTCCCTTCCTACTGTCTATTCCCCACAGGGCAGCCAGAGCGATACCTTATTTTATTTTTTACTTTATAATTACAGTTGACATTTGACATTTTATTAACTTCACATGTACAGAATAGTGGTTAGACATTTACATAACTTACAAAGTGATCTCCCTGAAAATCTAGTAGCTGACACCATACATGGTTATTACAATATTAATGACTATATTACCTATGTTATACTTTACATCCCCCCATGACTATTCTGTAGTTGAAAATTTCTACTTAATCCCTTCACTTTTTTCACCAACCCCCAATCTCCCTCCCATCTTTCAACCATCAGTTTGTTCTCTGTATCTATTTCTTCTGCTGCTTTGTTTTATTTTGTGTTTTTGATTGCACATATAAGTGAAATCACATGGTATTTGTCTTTTTCTGCCTGGCTTATTAAACTTAACATAATACCCTCTAGGTTCATCTATGTTGTGGCAGCTGGTAAGATTTCACTCTTTTTTTGGCCCAATAATATTTCATTGTATATATATGGACACTTAAGTTGCTTCCTTCTCTTGAGTATTGTAAATAATGCTGCAACTATAATGATGCATATATCTTTTCAAATTAGTGTTTTGGTTTTCTTCAGATAAATATCCAGAAGTGGAATATCTGGGTCATAAGGTAGTTCTATTTTTAATTTTTGAGGAACCTCCATTATGTTTTCCATAGTGGCTGTACCAATTTGTATTACCACCAGCAGTGCATGAGGGTTCCCTTTTTTCCACATCCTCACCAACACTTGTTTATTGACTTATTGACGATAGCCATTTTGACAGGTGTGAGGCGATATCTCATTGTGGCTTTCAGTTGCATTGCTCTGATTATTAATGATGTTAAAAATCTTTTCACGTTTCTTGGCCGTCTGTATGTCCTCCTTGAAGAAGTGTCTATTCAGATCCTTTGCCCATTTTTTAATTGGATCGTTTGTTTTTTTGGTGTTGAGTTGAATGAGTTCTTTATAAATTTTGGATATTAACCCCTTTTATCAGATGTATGATTGTTGAATATCTTCTCCTATTCACTGTATTGTCCTTTTGTTTAGTGATGATACCTTTCACTGTGCAAAAACTCTTTAGTTTGATGTAGTTCCATTTGTTTCCCTTGCCTGAGTCGATAGATTTAAAAAATATTCTACTAAAAGCAATGTCAAAGAGTTTATTTACTGCTTACATTTTCTTCTAGGAATTTTATAGTTTTGAATCTTATAGTTAAGTCTTTAATAATCCATTTTGAGTTTATTTTTGTATATGGTATAAGAAAGTTGTCTCATTTCATTTTTTTTTGCCTGTATCTGTCCAGTTTTCCCAATGTCATTTATTGACTAGACTGTTTTTACCCCCTTGTGTATTCTTGCCTCCTTTGTCATATATTAGTTTACCATGTAGGTGTGAGTTTTTATCTGGACTCTCTATTCTATTCCACTGATCCATGTGTCTGTTTTTATGCCAGTACCATCCTGTTTTTGTTACTATATCCTTATTTGATAATATAGTTTGCTACAGGTAGTGTGATTATCTCCAACTTTGTTCTTCTTTCTCAAGACTGCTGTGACTATTCCAGGTCTTTTGTGATTCCATATAAATTTTAGAGTAATTTGTTCTAATTCTATGGAAGTCACAATTGGTATTTTGATAGGGATTGTATTGAATCTATAGATTGCTGTGGGTAATATGGACATTTTAACAATGTTAAATCTTCCCATACAGTAAGTAGCACTGTATATGCTTCCATTGATTTGTATCTTAAATTTCTTTCTTCAATGTTTATAATTTTCTAAGTACAGGTCCTTTACCTCCTTGATTAAATGTATTCCTATGTATGTTCTTTTGATATGATTGTAAAATGGATTGCTTTCGTAATTTTATTTCCTGCTAGCTTGTTGTTGGTGTATAAAAATGCAACCAATTTTTAAATATTAATTTTGTGTCCTGACACATTACTGAATTCATTTAAAAGTGCTAATAGTTTTTCTGTGGATTCTTTAGGGTTCTTCCTCTCTGAGATTCTCTATATATCTGCAAATAATGGCAGCTTCATTTCTTCCTTTCCAGTTTGGATGCCATTTATTTATTTACTTACTTACTTACTTATTTACTTACTTACTTACTTATTTATTTGGCAGGGAGTCTGGTGCTATAGCTAGGACTTCCAACTCTATGTTGAATAAAATGGTGAAAGTGGACATCCTTATCTTTTTTCTGATCATAAGGAAAATATTTCTTGCTTTTCCTTGTTGGGTATGATGTTAACTGTGAATTTGTCATATATGGACTTCATTATGTTGATCTAGTCCCTCTATTCCCACTTTGCTAGATTTTTGTCAAATGCTTTTTCTGCATCTTTTGATATGATTATATGACTTTTATCCTTTTATATTATTTTATATAATTTTAATGTGGTATACCATGTTACTTGATTTGCAGTTACTGAAACATCCTTCCAACCTAGGAATAAATCCCACTTGGTCATAGTATATGATTTTTTAAATGTTTTTCTGACTTCAATTTACAAATGTTTTGTATTTATGTTCACCAGGACTGTTAGCATATAATTTTCTTTTGTAATGTCTTTGTCTGGTTTGGAGTCAGGGTAATGCTGGCCTTGTAAAATGAGCTTGGGAGCCTTCCCTTCTCTTAAATTTTTTGGAATAGTTTGGGAAGTATAGGTGTTAACTGTCCTTTAAATGTTTGGTAAAATTTATCTGTAAAGACATCTGGTCCAGGCTTTTGTTTGTTGGGCTTTTTTGATTACCGATCTGATTTTATTAGTTGTTATCAGTATGTTCAGATTTTCTGTTTCTTCTTGATTCAGTTTTGAGAGATTGTATGGTTCTAGGAATTTATCCCTGTCTTCCAGATTGTCCAATTTGTTGGCATGTAATTGTTTGTGGTATTTTCCTATAATACTTTGCATTTCTGTGGTGACGATTTTTATTCTCCTTTTTCACTTCTAATTGTTATTTGTTTAGGTCCTTTCTCTTTTTTTCTTGATGAGTCTGGTTAAAGGCTTATCAATTTTTAATCTTTTTTAAAAAAGCTCTATTTTTCATTGACCTTTTATCTTTTTGGCTCTATTTTGATTATCTCTGACCTGACAGCTATTATTCCTCCTGTGCTCACTTTGGGCTTTCTTTGTTATTATGTTTCTAGTTCCTTTATGTGTAAAGTTGGACATTGTTTAAGATTAATATTGTTTTTGAGGTTGGATTTATTGCTATGAATTTCCCTCTTAGAACTGCTTTCACTGTGCACCATACATGTTGGGCTGTTGTGTTTTCATTTTCATTTGTCTCAAGGTATCTTTTGATTTCTTCCTTAATCTCATTGTTAACCCAGTCATTATTTAGTGGCACGTTATTTAGCCTCCATGTGTCTGAGTGGTTTTTAGTTTTTTTTTCTTGTAATTATTTTCTAGTTTCATACCATGTGGTTGGAGAAGTTGCTTGATATGATTTCAATCTTCTTAAATTTACTGAGACGTGTTTTATATCCTAACATGTGGTCTAAGCTGGAAAATGTTCCATGTGCACTTGAAAAGAATGTCTATTCTACTGCTTTGGGGTAAAATGCTCTAAAAATATCAATTAAGTCCATCTGCTCTAAAGTGTCACTTAAGGCTCTTATTTCAGTGTAGATTTTCTGTCTGAATGATCTATCTATTGATGTCGATGGGGTGTTACAGCCCCCTACAATTACTGTACTATGGCCAATCTTTCCCTTCATGTCCATCATTATTTGGTTTATATATTTATGCGCTCCTATATTGGGAGTGTTATATCCTCTTTTGGACTGATCCTTTTGTCGTTATTAAATGTCCTTCTCTGTCTCTTGTTATAGTCTCTGTTTTAAAGTGTATTTGGTGTGACATAAGTATTGCTACCCCAGGTTTTTTTCATTTGTTTCCCTGAGATATTTTTTTCCAAACCTTTACTTTCAGTCTCTGTGTGTCCTTTGATCTGAAGTAGGTCTCTTCCAGACAACACATGTATGGGTCTTGTTTTCTTATCCATTCAGACACTCTATGTCTTTTCATTGGAGTATTTAATCCACTTACATTTAAACTGATCATTAATAAGTATGTAGTTACTGCCATTTTATTATTCATATTTATGTTTTTTTTCCCATTCTTCTTCTTAAAGAAGTCCCTTTAACATTTCTTTTTTTTTTTTTTCATTTCTTTTAATATTGGTTTGGTGGTGATAAAGACCTTTAGCTTTTTTCTTTCTGGGGAGCTCTTTATCCTTCAATTCTAAATCATAGCTTTGCTGGGTAGAATAATCTTGGCTGTAGGTTCTTGCTTTTTATTACTTTGAATAACTCTTGCCACTCCCTCTGGCCTGCAAATTTGCTTTGAAAAATCAGGTGATGGTCTTTTGAGAGCTCACTTGGCAACTTCTTTTCTTTTGTTGCTTTTAGGAGTTTCTGTCTTTAACTTTTGGCATTTTAATTATGATGTTTCTTGGTGTGGGCCTCTCTGGCTTCATCTTGTTTGGGACTGTTATTCCTAGACTTGTATGTCTATTTGCTTTGCCAGGTTAAGGCAGTTTTCAGTCATTACGTCTTCAAATGGGTTTTCAATTTCTTGTTCTTTCTCCTCTCCTTCTGGTAACTAATGATGCAAATGATGGTCAGCTTGATTTTGTCCTCAAGTTTTTTTAAACTATTTTCATTTTTCTTGGATTCTTTTTGCCTTTCTGACTGCGAGTTTTCAATTACCTTGTCTTCCAAATCACTGATTTGATCCTCTTGTTCATCTAATCTATTGATTTATTTTAGTGTATTCTTCATTTCAGTTATTGCATTCTTCATTTCTGACTGGTTCTTTCTATGGTTTCTGTGTCATTTTTAATGTTTACTATCTTTTCATTGAATTTCTCTTTGAGTTCATCTATTCATCCTCTAAGTTCATTTAGCATCCTTATAACCAGTGTTTTTGTAACTCTATATGTAGTAGATTGCTTGGCTTCATTTCATTTAGTTCCCTTTCTGGAGTTTTCTCTTGTTCTTTCACTTGGGACATGTTTGTCCCCACATTTTGACTGCCACTGTGTGTGTATTTCTACACATTAGGTATATTTTCTATGCATCTCAGCCTTGGCAGGTTGGCCTTATGCAGTGGTGTCCTCTAAGGCCCAATGGTGCAGTCTCCCTGGTCACCTGAGCCAGTGTTCCAGGAGTGTCCCTTGTGTGGGTTGTATATGTTCCTCTGTTGTAGTTGAGCCTTGATTGCTGTTGGCACCTCAGGGGGTGGGGCTTACCTTTAGGCTGACTGGCTGTGAGGATGCCAGAATATTTTAAAAGTGTAAGTAAGATCATGCCATCCCAGTGATTGCAGTATTCCATGATCTCACACCCCTTCTTTCTCTCTGATCACTTTCCCACCACGCTGGTTCTCCTTAAACTTTCCATATCCCTGCTTCATGACCTTTCTGCTTTCAGTCCCTTCCGCCTAAATAGCTCTTTCCTGCATATCACTCCTTACTTGCTCCTTTTTTTCTACTCTGTTTGCAAATATCACCTGATCAGTGAAGGCTTTCTTGACTCCCCTAAGTAACACAGCAGCCCCTCTTCCAGTCACTGTCAGCCCTCTTTTACTCTGCATGTTTTTTTCATAGGCTTATTACCTGACACATTGAATATTAACAAATATGTCCTCCCACTATTTTACTGTGAGCTCCTTGAGGACAGGGATTTTAACTGTTGACTCACTGCCAATTCTACAGTGTCTAGAACAATACCTGGGACATAATAATTTGTGCTTCATTATTATTGTTAAATGAATTACTGATGGAAATTAATGCCCACAAATAAAGATAGAAGACTATAAAGAGAACATTTTGAAAACAAAACCAAATGCTCTTGAAAATTAAAATATGACAGCTGCAATTAAAATCTGGTAGACAGGTTTGAAGATAAAGTGGAGAAAATTATCCCAGAAAATAAAAGAAAAAAAAAATGGAAAATGGGGGGGGATGGGCATGACAAAATTAAAGGATCATGATAGAAGGGAATGTACCTAAATACCAGGAATTCCAAAGAGTGAGATAATAGACAAAAGAGAAGTGATGGCTATGTGTTTCTAGATTAATGTGTGTACCAAGGGAATACAAAATTATACAACACTCATGTAAGGATATTGGGCTATCTAACAAAATATACATGCATTTACCATTAGACCAAGCAATCATACACTAGGATTTTATCCAAAAGAAATACTTGCAAATATGCCAAATGACACATGCACAAGGATATTTATTATAGAGTTATTTGCAATAATAAAAGACTGAAAATAATCCAGATGTCTATCAATAGGGGTATGACTAAATAAACTATGTCAGCCAGTTGTAAATAAAATCTTTAAACATTAGAAGAAATATGACTATAAATGAACAATTAGATAATATTAAAGCACTATTATTTATTTTTATAGAGGTAATAATGACATCATAAATATGTTAAGAGAAGACTCATCTCTTAGAGATGCATGTTGAAGGACTTATAGGTAAAATAATAGGTCTTGAATTACCTTTTTAATATTCCAGGAAAAATTTTAAAAGAAACAGATGGATGAAGCAAGGGTGGCAAAATGTTTTAATTATTTAATCCAGGTGACTATATATAGACATTCATTACATTATTCTCTTTACTTTTGTGTATATTTGGGAATTACCATAATAAAAATATAATCCCAACATGTTGAATTTTTAAATTACCATTTTAATGTACATTATCCAAAAATTAATATACACTAAAGACAAAATAGTAGTCCTAAAACAAGAGAGAGAAAGAGAGACAAGGTCTCATGAAAAGGAATAAATATTACAATTGCACTGGACTCTTCAATAGCAAACTTGATCCCAGAAGACAATAAAAAGTTCCTTCAAAAATACCCCACAAAATAGGAGAAAATATTAAAAAGTTATCTTATTTAAAAATTTCATATAATTGATGCAACTTGTATCCAAAATGTAAAAAGAACTTTTATAATTCAATAACAAGATGACAAGTAAACTAACTAAAATATCAGCAAAGAATTTGAATAAGCATTTCTCCAAAGGAGATACACAAATAGCCATGATGCACATGAAAAGATGCCCAGCAACACAGGTCATTAAAGGACAGAAACCAAAATATAATTCAGATACTCCTTCACGTCCACTAGGATGGCTATAATTTAAGAAAGAGAATACAGGACAGACAATAACAAGTGTTAGCAAAGCTATAAAGAAATTGAAATCCTTAAACATTACTGGTGGGACTGTAAAATGTTACAGCCCCTCTGACAGTTACTCAAACTGTTGAACCTAGGGTTACTGTATAACCCACAGTTCCCCTCCTGAGTACATACCCAAAAGAACTGATAACATATATCCATGTAAAAATGTGTATTTGAATGTCTGCAGCAACTTTATTCATGATAGCTAAAAGGAGAACCCAAATGCTCATTAACTGACAAATGGATAAACAAAATTATTATGTCCCTACAATGGAATATCATTTATCCATAAAAAGGAGAAGTATTGACACTACGAAATGGATGAAGCTTGAAAACATTATGCTAAGTGAAAAAAAAAATAAAACTAATCACAAAAAAGCACATATTTTATGATTCAATTTACATGAAATGTCCAGAATAGGCCAATTAATACAAATGTAAAGATGATTTGTGGTTAGTAGGGGATGTGGGAAATGGAAAATGATTGCTAATGGTTAAAGGTTCCTTTTGGGTATAATGAAAATATTTAGGTATTAGGTCATGGTCATGAGTGCATAATTCTGTGAATATACTAAAAACGACTCAATTGCGTACTTTAAATGGATGAACTTTATGGTGTATGAATTATATCTCAATAAAGCTCTTATTTTATATTATTTTTTAATTTTTATTTAAATTATTTTATTGTTGTTCAATTAGAGTTGTCTGTATTTTCTCCCCACCCCTTAAAACTCTTACTTTAAAACTTACAAGGCATGATCATGGGCAAGATTGCCAGTTGGTACCCACTCTCTGAGTTGTCTGCTGTTAAAACAAACTTCACTAAAGATATTCAAGAAGTTGGCTCAGTTTAATAATCTAGAAACTCTTGGCTTTTTTGGATTTTAAAAAATCCAAAAGATAGCCTATCTTGACTGATGTCCAACTCAAAGTAATTTTACATAGAATAGAGAAAATTGAAAAAACTATCTACATTGAGGCTTTAAGAGTTAATATCAAAGAGAGTCAACTGTGACTTATACATTTGTCAATACAATCAACTGCATTGTTTTTTAAGTATATTTTATTGATTATGCTGTAACAGTTGTCCCATTTTTTTCTCCCCTTTGCCCCCCTTCACCCAGTACTTCCATTCCCTCCTGCAATCCCCACCTTTAGTTCAAGTCCCTGGGTCGTACATATAAGTTCTTTGGCTTCTCCATTTCCTATACTATTCTTAACCTCGCCCTGTCTATTTTGTACCTACCAATTATGCTTCTAATTCCATGTACCTTTTCCTCCATTCTCCCCTCCCCCTCCCTGCTGATAACCCTCCAAGTGATCTCCATTTCTGTGATTCTGTTCCTGTTCTAGTTGTTTGCTTAGTTTATTTTTGTTTTTTTTAGGTTAACTTGTTGACAGTTGTGAGTTTGTTGTCATTTAATGTTCATAGTTTTGAACTTCTTTTTCTTAAATAATTCCCTTTAACATTTCATATAATAAGAGCTTGGTGATGATGAACTCCTTTACCTTATCTGGGAAGCACTTTATCTGCCCTTCCATTCTAAATGATAGCTTGCTGGATAGAGTAATCTTGGATATAGGTCCTTGCTTTTCATGACTTCAAATACTTCTTCCCAGTTCCTTCTTGCCTGCAAGGTTTCTTTTAAGAAATCAGTTGATTGTCTTGTGGGAATTACTTCATAGGTAACTCTCTTCTTTTCTCTCACTGCTTTTAAGATTCTCTCTTTATCTTTGCCATTTTAATTATGATGCGACTTCCTTTTTGGGTTCAACTTTTTTGGGACTCTCTGAGCTTCCTGGACTCATATGTCTATTTCCTCCACCAGATTGGGAAAGTTTCCCTTCATTATTTTTCATTTTCCATTTCTTGCTCTTCCTCTTTTCCTTCTGGCACCCCTATCATTCAGATGTTGGTACATTTAAAGTTGTCCCAGAGGTTCCTAAGCCTCTCTTCATTTTTTTGTAATTTTGTTTCTTCTTTCTATTCCAGTTGAATGTTTATTTCTTCATTTTGTTCAAAATCATTGATTTGAATCCCAGGTTCCTTCCCCTTACTGTTGGTTCCCTGTATATTTTTCTTTATCTCACTTATTGTATAGCCTTCACTTCTTCCTTTATTTTATGGCTGTAGTCAATCATTTCTGTGAGCATCCTGATTACCAGTGTTTTGAACTCTGCATCTGATAGGTTGGCTAGCTCCTTGCTGCTTAGTTCTTTTTCTGGAGTTTTGATCTGTTCTTTCATTTGGGCCATATTTGTTTGTCTCCTCAATTTGTCAGTGCATATGTTATGCTGTAAGGGATGGAGTCTTAGGTATTCACCAGGAAAGGGCAATCTTCTTTCCCACATTGTAGCAATGTACGTGAGGGAGGAGTCAGAGAGGGAACAGTGCCACTTGCTCAGCTCTCATTCTACTTTCAGTCACTTCCTCTACTTCCCACAAGCAAATGGCACCCTTCCTGTTGCTGTTCTGGTGCTGATTTCTGAGTGGAGGGGCTTGTGTACATTTTAGGAACACATGGTCCCCTCAAGTGGATTCTCCTGAGAGACTGGCAGTTTATTCCACCACTGCAACTCCCATAGTTTTTACAGCCTGAGGTTATGAGGCTTTATTTTCCCAGCATTGGAACTTCGGGTTGCATGGTCTGTCCTGGGCTGAGAACACTTGCTCTCTGATTGCTCTTCCCAGATTTTATCTGTATGCAAATGTGGGACCACCTGGTCCACCAGCCGCCATCTCACTGCATGTCCTCTATGCCCTGGCTGCCCATCTCCACGCCTTCTACCAGTCTGGATGAACATTTCTTCTTAAACTCCTTGGTTGTCACAGTTTGATTTCTAACAGTTCTGGTTTTTTTTTTTTAGTTTTTAAATTTGTTGTTATCCTCTTTTTGGTTGTGCAAGGCAGTGAAGCATGTCTACCTACACCCATATCTTGGCTGTATTTTTAAAAATATTATCTCTTGCCCTGACTGGTGTGTCTCTGGTGGGCATCTTCCCGCAAACTGAAAGGTCACCTGTTAAATTTCTGGTCAGGACACATGGCTGAGTTGCAGTCCAGGTCTCCAGTTGTAGGCATGCGAGAGGCAATTTATTGATGTTTCTCTTGCAAATCGATGCTTCTCTCCTTTTCTATCTCCCTCTTCCCCCCTCTCTCTAAAAAATAAATAAAATATTTTTAAAAATTATCTCTTATGTTGATGAACAGTTTTAATGCTATATGCATGATAAAAGTGTTTTGAACAGGTGATCATACCATAAGGAACACAATTCATTGTTACTTCATTCTGTTTCACCTTTTCAGCATGCTCTTAAATGCTTAGAAGCTAGGTGTATGAGGATAATATTTATCAAGGTAAATTATTGTGCCTGTAAGTGCAAACGCTTGACAACCTCACTCTAAAGAAATGACAGTAGTTGAAGGAATGGATTCTTGATAACACTGAAAAATATAACATCAAAGTTTATTACTTACCCGAAGAAGAATCAGTTGAAGATGAAGAGTTTAAAGACAAATACCATATGATCTCACTTATACCAAGTCTGTCTGGAAAAAGTCCAGCCATTGTTAACATAACAAGAATGGTTTGCACAACATTGATGTAATCTGGCAGCCAAAGAGGGTGGACTGGAATGTTCATGTGTTAACAATGGTGACTTCACTGTACTAGTCAGTGGGGGTGATAGATGCCATTGAGTGAGCATGTATACTGTGTGGCTATCACATTCAAAATGACTGAGTGAATAGAGCAAGGAATCTGTATCCAATTTTGCAAGAAGCTTGAACATTCCTCTGTGGAAACTATTCAGATGATTCACAGCTATGGGCAACTGGTGATTGGCAGCTTCATCACCACAATGTACCCACTCATGCATCGCATGTCATGCAGTTTTTGGCAACACATGAAACACCCAGGTGACTTGACTCCTCTACTACCCAGATTTGGTGCCCTGTGACTTCTGGCTTTTCCCAAAACTAAAATCACCTTTGAAAGGGAGGCAATTTCTGACCATCAATGAGACTCAGGAAAGTAAAACAGGGCAACTGATGGTAAATGGGAGAACTGTGTGAAGTCCCAAGGTGCCTACTTTGAAGGGAATTGAGGTTTCATTGTCCTATGTTCAATGTTTCTTGTATCGTGTATCTTCTTCAATAAATGTCTACTTTTCATATTACATGGTTGTATACCTTCTGGACAGACCTTGTATGTGGACTCTAATGAACAAAATGAACAGATGAATAAATTAGAAACAGAGGCATAGACACATGGAACAGACTGATAGCTGTCAGAGGGGAGGGGGGAGTGGAACTGGGTGAAAGGTGAAGGGATTAACCAAAGAACATATATGCGTGACCCATGGACACAGATAAGAGTGTGGTGATGGCTTGAGGAAAAGTGGATGGGCCTGGGAGAAAGGGGGCAAAAGCGGGAAATGGGGAAATCTTTGGAGTAGTGTCGACAATAAAAATAAAGAAAAAAAGACGGGACTGGGCCCTCTCACATCTAGGATTCCAGTTTTTGTGGTAGTATCCAATTAAATGATGGAAGTGAGTGACAAGAGGCCAGAAGTCATGTCTCTCTCTCACCCTGGGGCTTTGTGAGGTAGAGACCCCAGAACAGTGGAAGACAGACCCCACTGCTCACCTGCAGATCTTGAGGGGGTAACCCTGGACCTCCACTCTGAAAGTTTTCACTCTGAGGGGCTTTAAGAGAAACAACAGCAAAGTAAAAGGTGAAGACATGAGTAAAGACCAGACCTTGCTGGAGAAACTTATCATGTGTAAGCGATGTGTACAGGAGTGCAAGTATAGATGCAAATACAGATGCAAATGAGGCATGGGAATGTTGACAGCAGTGTCCTTGGGCACCTGTGTAAGAAATGTGCAGAGCAGGAATCAGTCCAGGCGTGGGGTTCATGAGATCGTTGAAAGAATGCCTATCATTTTAACAATTTTGGTGGAATTTACTTTTGGTTTTATCTTTAGATGTTTTGTAATTTTTTCCTAAACTATATTTTAACATTATTTATCACTGCTATGATTTTTATTTGTGTTGTGAATTTCTTATTTTCATTTTCCTTCCTGTTTAACTACAAATGCTAGAATTGGTTTTCCATGACTCCTCAGCTACTGTGAATACCAATGATTTTCTTTGAGGTAAACTGGCCGAATTAGCTAATCACTGATTAGGATATGTAATTGAAAATTATTTTTATCTAAGATGTTTTTAAGTGGTAGGACATCTACTTATTGATACAGAAAAACTCATTGATGAGGCCAATGATGAGGACATTACTTAGCGTGTGTCACCATTTTAAGTCCCTTATTCCCTGGTCCTGGCGGCACGCCTACAAGCGCAACACTGAAAACCAGTTTGGGGCTTCCATTCGATATGAAAACTTACCTACGTATCTATCTCTTACAGAGTGAAACAATGGAAAACCATACAATGAGGTATACATGGTCATGCTTAAGTAGCTTTGAAAAATAATAAATTTATGGAGCAACCATTAAAAATTCTCTGGATTCTGATGCCAAATAACTTTAAAACCGTGATTGCAGCAAACTCATCATAAGCCATCTTTAGTTTATCATCTTCTCCTAAAATGTTTATTCATAGAAAGCTAATACTGATTACACGGTGGTACAGAGAAAAAGCAAAATAGCCTATAAGCTCCAATTGTCGGATTTTAACATTCTTACTTATAAAATGAGTCAGTAAGACTGTATTTCTACTACATTTGAAAACAATGTTCTCTTTTTAGTAACAGTTTTAAAAGCCTTAGTAGACATGTTCAAACACTATTTTAAAGATTAGCCTCAGCAACAGCCATCAGATTTGAGGATAGAGTTTTTGAGATCCCAAACCAGAGATTTCCTTGT
>PVKM010041047.1:0-13263 GCA_004027735.1 Carollia perspicillata
CAAAAAGAATCTGAATGAAGGCCAGAGATGGGAGGGAAAGGGCCTGGCGGAGGATGCAAGGTGTCTGTGAGCAGACGTTCCAGAAGGCATGGAACTTAAAGTCTGGGACTCTTTTACGTAATGATGTAGACTTGGGCACCTTACCTTGGTCCATGGTTGGTTCTCCTGATTTCCTGTCCTCCCTCGGGCCTTGTCTCTCCTTCCTCCTTCCGCCTCCTTTGAGCTTCCAGCGACATCTGAGAGGCACAGAACCTTCTACAAGGGGCTGAGCCATCATCCTCAGAGACTCCGCTTCCCTGAAAGCCCTGGAGCCACCAGTGCTTCGAAAGCCGTCCTCAATTTCTGCAGCCACCAAGGGTGTCCGGGTTCTGAGGTCACAACCTGAGCTCCCTGCTTTTACTTCCTTCCTGAGGCTCTATTCCAGTCCTGGGGCCAATGCTAGTGGCCAGAAATAGACTATGATCAGGCTGGTGCCCGTGACTGCCTGCAAACCGTTACCCTTCTAGGACAAGTCTGCACCAGGGACCCTGGGGGAACACCTGTCTCCCTGTCTCCCTGTCTCCCTGCCTCCTGCTTCACACCCCCTTTTCTAGCTGCCTCCTTTCTCTTCCCTTTGTCTGCTTCATGCACAGCACACCCCGAACCTGCACCGTTCCCCGTACAATCGGCATTAGGTATGGGTTGGTTCTGCCTCTGGTTTAATTAGTTCTCTACCAACCACAACAGGAAAGAACAACATATTATCTTCCTGGCCATCTGCTGGGCATTCAGTAATTGTTTGCATAAATGAATGAATATGCATTTGCCTCATGAGATGAAGTACATCATTACTCCATTCACTTCTCATTCATTCCTTCCCTTTCATTCACTGCCCGCCCTCTGCTTTGCCCTGCTCCGGGTTTTACGCAGAGACTCACCCTGTCGGAGACGCACGTGGGGTCTGAAATGTGGAGTCTGGGGGTGAGATTTTAGCCTGGAAGACAGCAGCCTCAGAAATGTCTCATCGGGAAGTGTATTTCAGCGGCTCGGGCTGAAAGGACACACTTCTGGGAGGTGATCGTTCTTTGCCGCTCACGGGCCCTAAGACTCTTGCTTGGGATTTTGGCCAGGAGGCCAAGCAGGACGGGACCCAGCTCCCCCAGAGCAGCTGGACTCTCTTCATGTGAGGCGGTGCGAGGCTTGCAGAGTGCGCTCCTGACACCTCCCTGGCTCTGGTCTCTGTCTCATGTCCTCTGCTCTCTCCCAGCAGGCAAGGTCTGCGTCCCTGCAGTGTGTCTGGGAGTTGATCGTTGCTAGTAATTGTGTCCTAAGGCCACTGCCCAGACCACCAGCTGTTTCTGCTGCATCACCGTCCCAGGGCCTAAGCTTTATGAATAGAGCATTGCTTGGATGTACTGAGACCCTAGATAATTATTTTCTCTAAACAATTAATGGGTTGCTGGCACCATCCTCCCAAAGTCTGGTCCTGTGAGCACCCCCACCACCCCCTCAAGCCTTCAGGGACTTGCCTGCTAGCAAGGGTGAAGGTGGCAGACCTGCAGGTGGCCTGAGAACCTGGGTTTGGGATTCAGGCCCAGTTCTTGACAATGATCCGTGTGCCCCCAGAGGAGTCATCCCTCCCCTGGGTCTCAGGACCCCTGCCCCATCTCCATGACTGTTCTGCCCAACTGACCACACAGGCAAAGCTCCACAGGGAAAAATCTGAAGCCCACTCCTGAGTCTCACTGTTAATTCCTCCATGAAACCTGACACCAGGAGACTGCGTGCTCTGGGGCCGCGGCTGTGACACCTGCCGCCAAGACTGGGTGCTCGTCCACCCTGAATCCACTGCCACTAGAAGACCCACCCATGAGCTTATACTGGAAATCTGGTTTGGGGGGCGTTTCTATCCTTTTCTGCCAGGCTGCAGCCTCCCTATGTATAATTAGGCCGAATTCCCTTTAGGGGACTGATGACAGGCTCTGCCCCCCACAGCTTACAATCACTTCATTGCAATGGTCAAGGTCTAGACCACATTTCTGGTCTGCAGGGACCAGAGGTGGCACGTGTGGGTGAGGGGAGGCGTGGGGGGTGGGGGAAAATTTGGACCTCCTCCCTGGCTTTTCCTGCCAGTTACATCACCTCCAGCTTCCCCTTCGCGTCTGCTGTCTTCCTGGCCCTCGACTAAAAACACGCTGTCGTAGAAGGGTTTGGCAAGCTCCCCCATTCTTGGTTATACATGATAAGACTTTTTAACTCCTTTTTAATTTGTTTTATTTATTGATTTGAGAGAGAGGAAAGGAGAAAGATGAATTTTGTTGTTTCACTTATTTATGCATTCATGTATTGTTTCTTGTTTATTTATTTATTTTCTTACTTTGTTTCATTTTGAATCCTCACCTGAGGACGTGCTTAGAGGAGAAGAGAGGGAAAGAAGCATCGATGTGAGAGGGAAACACCAATCCACTGCCCCTTTCACGTGGCCCGATGGACCAGGCACCGAATCTGCAAGCCAAGCCCATGCCCTGACTGGGAATCGTACCATCAACCTTTCGTTTTACAGGATGACACCCAGACAACTGAGCCGCACCAGTCAGGGTGATTGGTTGCTTCTTGTACGTGTCCTGACCAGCAATCAATTGGGATGACTCTGGCCGACCGAGCTATCCGGCTGGGGCCCGCGAAGGTTTCTGTGGTGTTTTTAAGGGTCAGGACCTCAATGTAAAAGAAAGTATTTCTGATTGTGAACTTTCTGGCCTCAAATCAGACTGAGTATGTGGGGGGTTGGATGGAGGGTGCTGAGAGTGCAGGGCAGGTAGGGGTGCGAGTTGGAGGTAGGATGCTTTCGTCCACTCTGGAGACTGAAATGTTCCATTCATTCAATGTTACCGTGCCGGGCATGGTGTAAGCGCTGGGGATTTGGAAATGAAAGCCAGACTCCCTAGCCTCAGCACGCTTCCAATTAACTAGAGCACTTGGAACATGTAGCTTTTGGGTTTTTTTTTTTAATTCACAGTTTAATATGCTTTACTTCAGAGGAGAAATTTATTCTGCTTTCTGGAATACACAGACCACTTAGAAGTTTTGCTTTCTAATTATACTCATCCATTCAATTCATAATCATTTATTAGCTGCCGACTGAACGCCAAGGTGCACTAGACTGGACACGACTTATACACTAAGTGTAGGACAGGAAAACAGATACAGCCACCACTCCCGCCCTCAGGGAAGCAAGAGAAATGTTGGTGGTCCCCAGGAGAGCCCCCTAGCCGGCCCTGCTCTCTGCCTCCCGTCCTCAGCCGATCTGCGTTCCCCGAGCTTCTTTCCTCTCTTTCTCAATAGCTGTCAAGTCACTGTGCACTCTGCTCCTCTCTTGAGAGAGAGAAGCTCTGAGAGGGGCCCTGGGGAAAGTGGTCCTGGCCAGAGGGGGGCCGGTGTCTTCCAGGGCGTTTGGCCTCCGTCCCTTTGCTCTGCGTGAGTTCGCTGACACAGCATTGGGAGGAGGGAGTCCGGCCCAGCACCTGATCTCAGGCCAAATGTTCGACACCAGCTCAGTTCCCAAAGGCACCCAGAGAGAAAAGTGTGTGACAAATGGGACCGATCAGGCTGGAAGCATTTTCTTCGGAGGAAGGCCTGTGGAGTCTTTCAGGAAGGGGCAGAGCGCCGTGCTGCGAGGCCTCTGGTTCTCACCCAGCACTTCCTGAGATGCAGCCGCTTTCAGGGCTCCCGGAGTTGTGAGCTAGAGACCCGTAGGTAGTGGCCACCTTCCCAATTCATTGCTCCGAAACACCAGCTTGGCGGGATCTCAACTGTCGTCCAGCAAAGCGTCATCCTTCCCTGAGCCCAGCAAGTTCAGACACTGGCAAAGGAAGGGAAGTGGAGCTCGGGTGCGTCTGCCACTGACGGCACAGGCGCCCTCCCTCCCCTGTGCAGGAGGGGAGCAGGAGATGCTAGTGCTTCACAGGGGTACCCATTCCACAAACAGCAGGGCGCGGTGGGGCCAGGCCGCAGCTTTGCAAATGCCCAAGGGGCGAGGCAGGGCTCTTGCCCCAGCCCTCGTGCAGGCAGTGACAGTGTGCAGACATGGGCAGCACTTGGGGCGGGAGGGGGTCGGGGCTTTGGGGAGGGGGGGTCAGGGACAGGAACCAAGTCGTAGGGACCAGGCAAGTTGAGAAGAATAGGCAACCAGTCCGCCTGTCCGTCAGTTTAACTCCTTTGTCGATGTACTGGGCTGGCCAAAAGGTTCATTTGGTGTTTTCCATGCGATGGCTCCAGCAGTGCTCAGCTGCCTTTAACTTCATTTGAAATGATTTTGTTAGATTGGATTGTGACAGCTGTCACATCAGCGTGCATTTTTTAAAATGACTTATCGGAATTGGTGAATTCTTCTGTAGTCATTTTAATATTGAAGATGGAAGAAAATACGCAACATTTTTGGCATATTATGCTTTATTATTTCAAGAAAGGCAAAAACGCAAGCGAAATGAAAAATAATATTTGTGCAGTATATGGAGAAGGTGCTGTGACTGACAGAACGTGTCAGAAGTGCTTTCTAAAGTTTCGTGCTAGGGATTTCTCACTGGACGATGCTCCACGGTTGGGTGGACCGGTTGAAGCCGATAGCGGTCCAATCAAGACACGAATTGAGAACCATCAACATGTTACCACGTGGGAGATAGCTGACGCACTCAAAATATTTAAATTAATAAAGTTATTGATAAAAATTGATAAAAATTTTAGATGTGCCTTTATTTTATGGACTTTTTGGCCAGCCCAATATTAATTCATGTACTGATTTGATGAGCAATCATTGGGACCAGACACCTTCTGGGCACTGAAGGAAACAGAATGGGCAAGAAAATGCCAGCTTTCTAGCTTAGGGATTTTGAACTTTTTTTTTAATCATAATTCACAATAAAATGTAAAAAATACATTTTATTCTGATTCGGTATACACACACACACACACACAGTTTCTGCAGACAAGCCGATCATCACGGTCTCTGCTGCATCCTCATATGAAATATTCTGTTCCGCTTCCTCTGTTTTCTCTTCTTCTTCAACACTGACCACAGCTAACTGCATGGACTTCAGGACTGGCTAGTGGGCCACGAGGTGAAGTTGGAGGAACACTGGAGCCCCCAGTTCGGTCAGGGCAAGAACCAAGTGAACCATCATTCTCAATTTCAAGTTCCTCAGCGGAGGTCCCCCCAGCTGGGCACTGGGGCCAGCCCTGGGGGAGGAGGCACCCAGCTCAGGTGCAGCAGGTGGCCGAGGAGGGGGAGCTGAGTCGGGAGAGCAAGTGTGAGGCCCCTCGGCAGAGATGCCACATCAGGAGGACGTCTGCACGCCAAGGGGAAGACGTGGTCAAAGGGTGCGCGTGGGTCTTCATTGATGAATTCACAGAATATCTCGTGCTTCTTTGTTTGTTATCTGGGCTGTGTTTGGATAGAGCAAACTATTCCCACAAGTATCATCATATTATTTCAATGTACTCATATGACATCATGATACTGTATTCTACGTACTGAGCCGTACTGTAGAGTATGGCTCTCGGGGTGCGCTACAGTGAGCATTGTGTCGTATACTGTGTGCTGTGTGGTGAGCACGTGGAACGTTGACCACTATGCCCACTCAGGTACAATCACCTGATGGCAGTCATACGACATTGATTTTATTATTGCAACTGTTGTTAACAAAGAAGAAGAACCAGCACCCAAGCCATCCTGCCTGCCAGGCAATCTGAGTAAACCCAGAAATGGTGAGTGGGGCCTGGGTGAGACCCTCTTTCCTTCCCAGGTCCCGTCTGCCTGGGCTCAGGTGGGATCAGGTAGGATCCGAGTGCGCTGCGCTGTCCTTCCTTCCCTGAGAGAGAAGGGTCTGCTTGCCCAGCAGAGGGAGGGAGTGGTGGGCATGGCCAGCGGGCAGGAACTTCCCTCCTGGGCTGGAGCAAGCTCACCCCTTCCCTGGGGTCCACTGGGGACAGAGCAAAGTCCAGACAGGGTGCAGTGGGCACCGGGATATAGTCATGCAACTTCACACTCAGGCATGTGGGTGCCCAGCCGCTCCCCTCCTCAGGTTCCCTGCCTCGTGGCTCCTCTTTCCACCCCACCCCTGCCATCTCTCCCTCCTCCGCCCACCCCGACCCACCACCCCCGTCCCACGGCTCACGTGCATGTTCTTAGACTAACACAGAGTACAAGACCTCTCTGTTAACAACTGGATATTGAGCTACTTTAGGGAAAGGCAGTGATTTCTACATCGTTCTTTATTCAGACTTGTGCCCCCAGAAAAAGATGGCTCTTCACACGTGCTTCTCTTAATTGCTACGTTGTTAAGGTACTAACTGTGCCCAAGGCCCACGGGTGTTTGGTAGCAATGGGTACAAGGCAAAACCAGCAACGATCAGTATAAACGCGGCTATTCCAGGCAAGAGAAAGTGACCAGGTCACGGCAGAGGCTCGGCATGGCCAGGAGGGCGCTGCATGAGGACTTGTTCTGGAGCCGGACAGGTGTGAGTGACTCACGTGGGTGTCCCAGGCCAGTGGACCCACCTGGAGACACCCCACTGGTCACCTGTCTTCTGTCCTCAGGGCAACTTGGAACACCAGCAAGGCTGAGTCCCTTCCTTCCAGACTCATAAAGCTATTTTTGTTTTATTCCCAAACATGATATCTATTTTCTCCCCTTCTCACTTACCTAGAAAAAAAAACAATGACCTGTGCTGAGGTCGGCATAAAGAGAATACTGAAGAAGTCAGTGTTTGAGACGGGGTTTTAAACTTGAGAAGAAAGAGTACCCATAGCCATCGGTGAGAACTGTCCCCTGCATGGCTGTCATAGAATCTCCTCGAAGCAGCTCTGTCGTGTAGACATTATTTTCCCCGTGTGACAGGTGGGGAGGTACCAGCTCAGGGCCACTACCCTCATAGGCTGCCCAACGTCCACACCTGAATCAAGGGCAGGTAGCACCCCTGCGTGCCTAGAAGCACTCAGTGATGTTTATTCTAGACCTAGAATTTAGATTAAGGTCAACACATGCAAAAAGTTATCAAAACATTAAAACACTGCTGGTGTTGTAAAAATAATGGGTATGATACAATACATTTTGGATCCAAGTCACAACCACTGTTTTCCCTCTTCTGCTGATTTGCATTCTCTGCTGTGGCCAGGGTTCTGATGTGAGTGGGCCTGCCCCACACACGGAGCAGGGACCGGGCTGCAGCAGATCCAGCGCTGGACTCACAGTGAAGGAGGTGGCAGGGGAGGGAGCCGGGGCCCGCCCCACACACTGCAGGTCCCAAGGATGAGCAAACCCAGCCTCTGGAATAGCTCGCTGGCCTCAGGGATCTGGAAGCAACAAGCCTTGGGGGCAGAAGCCTTGGAGGCATCAGAAGCTCAAGGCACAGGGCGGCTGGGCAGCCGCCACTGGTTTGAAGTGAACCAGGCTCCTGGGGGAGGGATAGGCTCCTTGTACCCAGTGACGGCAGGGAGCTGAGTGACCGTGGAGAGAAGGAGGAGGAGGAGGAGGAGGAAGTGTGGCCTTGGATCCTGCCAGGGGAGGGGAGGGGCTTCTGCGCAGGAGCCTGGAGGAGCAGAGCACGTGGAGTCTCAGGTTCAAACGCATCCTCTCCGGGGAACTCCGAGCTCGGTTTAGAGTGCACCAATGTTTATTTGGCATTGGTGACCTAAAAATGGAAGGCCTTTCAAAGTGAGAAGCAATAGCATTTACGAGTATTTGAGATCAACAAGAATAGCTCTTCGGGAAGCACTGATTCAGGCAGAAGCCCAAGCAGTGTTTCAATTAGGAGACACAGACAATGGGTGTTTACGACAAAGGGAAGGGCAACAATTGCATCCGTAGAAGGAGCCCTTGAAGGAGACAGAAAAATGATGAATGGGGCCTGTGTTTCTTCCTCAAGTACCTCGATGGATCCTCAGGGGCGGGAAGCCCTGTGTCACTGTGCCTACCGGCCCCTGCAGCTCGGAATGCGGCAGGTTCAGAACCCGGAGTCCATCCAGGCCGACAATCGAAATGCCCCCCCCGGCTGAGCTGGGCTGTGTGCCTCAAGTCAACAGAGTCGCGTCTTTACCTGGTATGGGTAGCAACCTGGGAATCAGACTTCTGGAGAAAATGCTCAACCGTGAGCTGCTTAATTTGGACATGGCAGCTTCATGGGGGGCCATGCTGATAGCTCCTACCAGAAAGTTAATGAGTATAGCACCGTAATTAGTCAAGGTCCACATGTCTGCAGCCGACCTGCTTGCCTGTCGTTCTTTAATTAAGCTGTAGAGATGAGACCCCCAGGAGCTCCCTCGGAGCAGCCACCCAGTGTGTTCCTTTGCCCTGAGCCCTCGCCCAGAAAGAACCATTCTTCCCTGGGAAGTGGTCTGAATGTGCATCTGCCGCCCGTGGCCGAGACAGAGAAAGCTCTGCCCGTGTGACTCTCAGAGAACAGCTGGCCTTGAGTCGAATGCCGTTTCCCAGGGGAGAGCGCAGAGGACGGCCATGTGAGAGCACGTCACATGCAACCGCCGCTTTCCAGAAACATGCACCTCCCCCCACATACACACACCGGAACCTGGGCTGGAACACGCCTGTGCACACGCACACACAGCTCCCGGAGGCCCGCTTGACACTTTCTCACACTGGAGGAACTGTGGGCTGCATCCGGTCTCCCTGGGTGAATTCCGCCAGCCTAGACCTGGGGTCATTTGGTCTGGTGCAGAGCTACGGTAGGTGGCTATGGCCTTCAAGTTGCTCGGGGAGAGTGTGAAAAAGCTAACTCAGAGTGGACGTGAGATCGGGGGCACATTCAACGTACTGGACCAGGCTGCTTGTTTGCAACAATGGTGTTGGCTACCAATTCCAAGTACAGGGACACTTTGTTTCATATCCTCTGTGATGCTTGCTTAGAAATGTTTCAGAAACACGAGTTGTTACTTTCATGTGAATGGGACAAAATGGCAATCTCTTACTTAAAAAATACGCATGTCAGACTTGCCTAATGCAGACCACCACTCGGCCCCGCTTGTCATGACCAGTGGGAGTTAACCATCCCCACTCCCACTTGCTACCTGGCTCAAGCTGTGAGTGCAGGAGAGGGGCAGCTTCCAGCTGGCCCGGAGTGGCTAGGAGCTTCGGGGGACAGGACACACCCGTGTCACCTGGCTGAGAAGGAGGTGGCTGTGGGCTTCCTGCCTAGGGCACAGCTCAGGACAGACCTGACCTTTGCGGCCACGCCTGACCCCACTGAAAAATGAGACATCAGCTGAGACGTCCTCACGTAAGCAGGACAGAAACAATTAGACAATATGGACTCATTTAAAGGCCCAAAACGTGCCAGGCCCTGTAAAAACGTAAAGATAAATCTAGACTGGCCCATAGTAGACAGACAGACGGACACAGCAGCCTCAGAGGCCTCAGAATTGGTTGCAGGCCACTGCCCAGCACGTGGAGGGAGCACAGAGCACAGGGAGCTTCCTGTCCAGGCCAGGACTCAGCAAACTTCCTGGAGAGGGCCCGCAGTGGATTGAGAGGCCGTGCGGGCCACACAGTCTGCCTGCGCTCCGGCTCCGTAGTGCAGGGGCGTCTGGAGGATGGGCGGCCGTGGACCAGAGAGACTTTATCCAGAAAACCAGGTGACAGACTGCGGTCTGCTGCCCCCTGAGCTGGGCAGTGATGGATCATTTGTATGCAGTCACCTCTATTTTCAGGACATTTTAAATGTAACTTGTTATTACCAGTTGCCTCTCTCTCTCTCTCTCTCTCTCTCCCCCTCTCTCTCTTTATTTTTCCTGATGGCACAAATCTACTGAAATGATATTTTTAATAATAATTATGGTTTTGCTTTCTTCAAAAATTTCAAGAAGTGTGCGAGAGACACGGCCCTCAGGAGCGCCCCTCAGCTGAGATGGAATGACAAGGAAGAGCTTGGAGTGACGAGGGCAGAAAGCTCATGTGGCTTCTGGACAGGATAAACTAAGGTACCTGTAGGCATCCAAGGTGTTGAGTAAGCAGCTCAAGTGAGCCGCTCCGGTGAGAATTTTTCACCCGTCTGGACCAGACCCCCTCAGTGTGCCAGGCCCGGGTCAGCCCCATCTACACATGGCACCTGTAGTGACGAAGGCCTGCCCTTCTTCCTCCCGTCTGGGTGCCTGAGCCCAGGCCACCTGCTGGCCTGCGATGCTCAGGCTGAAAACACCACACATGCAGCCTTCCTGGCCTCCAGCCTGGCTGACTCTTTATCCCCAGATAAAGAAGGGAGGGGGAGATTCAGGGCCCCCCATCAGGCCTCTGGGGCCCTGCGTAGCCCCAGCAAGTCCAGCCATCTCTTTGGGAAGTTGCCATGGATACTCGTCACTGCAGTCTTGTGTCACATTTGCAAAGTAAGCGAAGTCTTTAGTGCGCTCTGTCTTCTGTGAGTGTGTATGTTTTTAATCAACTCACTGCCATTGCAAAAGCACCCAATTAGAGTTGTAAAACGTGGACTGGCCTCTGCGTGAACAGCCCTGGCTGCTCACAGGACATCCTCAGAGAGCAGTGCTGGGAGCCTTTTGATGTCAGCGCTGGGCAGGGGGCGGGGCAGAAGCACGGGGAAGGGGGCTGGCTGGTGTCCTTTGCACATTACCCTCCCCCTGAGGGCCCAAGCACCCCACAAACAGGAGGCAGAGGTGGTAGTGGCTCGAGGGGCCTTGCTGATCTGGGGCCTCATATAATGCGGACCAAGCCTTGGTGGAGACGGGCCAGGGCTTCCTGTATTTCAGCCTGCAGGCGCGCAGGAAGTCGGAGCTGGCGTGCCTGTCCGTCACTACTTCCTTGCGGGCGGCCTTGGCCGCTTTCCACATTTGGCTCCGACACTGGGTTTATGGGCCACATGGCAGGAAGTCCACAATTGGTGTGTTGCCGGAAACCAGAGAAGAGGTCGTTTTCCAGAGGCGTGGCCTGGGCAGGGCTGGCCAGAGGTTGGGGATGGGAGCCCTTTGTGGCACCGTGGCCACAAGGACATTGTATGTTATAAATTCTCAGAACTCCGGAGCTGCAAAAGATTATAAAAGTCATGGTCCATTTAACAGTGAAGAAGACCCAAGAAAGGGAGGCAACGTTCCCAGAATAGGGGCAAAGGCAGGACTAGAAGCCATTTCCTGATTCCAAAGTCCCTGCTGGGGGGTCGGGCGGGGGGATGGGGGGGCACAGAGGCCTCTGCTCCTCTCCCGTGAGGAAATACAGAGCCCTGGGAAAGGCAACCAGATGGACACTTATAAGAGACAGCATGAACACATTTTATACCTCTTCCCTTCTCCTATTTCATTTAAAGGGCAACTTCCCGGAGCAACAGTTATAAAACCATGTTGATGGGTTTATAGTATACAAAGTTTTAAGTCCTGTGGCAACAAGAGACAGTAAAGAAGAGGAGAAGGATGGATCAAAGTTTATGTGTACCGATGAAAGTAAGTTAGTGTCCATCCAAATTACATTGTACTAAAGTAAGCTGACGAATGCAACCCCCAGGACCACAACTAAGAAAGTAACTCAGACACCTATACTTAAAGAATATACACGGGAATCAAAATAATATCTAAAAATATCACTTAACACACCAAAGAAAATTAGTGGTGGAATAATAGAGGGACAAATACATGAAATACAAAAAATAAATAACATAATAAATCTTGCCTTATCAGCAATTATAAAAAAAATTGCAAAGGTTGAACACTGGCTGGGTGGCTCACTTGGTTGGAGTGTCATCTCGTACACCAAAAGTCGTGGGTTCAACCCCCAGTCCCGGCGCACACAGGAGGCAATGAACCGATGTTTCTCTCACATCAGTGTTTCTCTCTCTCTGCCTTCTCTCTCTAAAATCATTAAATATATCCTCAAGTGAGGATTTAAAAATAAATAAAAATAAGAATGAGATTGACAGAGTGGATTAAAAAATGATGCAACTCTGTGCTTTCTACAAGACATACACTTTAGGTTAAGTGACACAACTAGACTGAAAGCAAAGGATGGAACAGATACTCTGTGCAGACAGTAATTGAAAGAGAACTGGAATGGCTATACTAATTGTAGATAAAATAGACTTCAAGATAAAAATTATTACTAGAGACAAAAAAAAGAATGTCTTCTCCTGAGAAAAGAGCCCACTCATCAGAAACATAAGGATCATTTATATAATCTACATCTGCACCTAATAACAGAGCCCCAAAATACACGAAGCAAAAACTGGCAGTACTGAGGAGAGATAGAGCAATTAAAAAAGAATAATTGGAGACTTTGATATCCCACTTTTAATAATAGAATAACTAGGTAGAAGATCAACCAAAAAATAAAAGGCTAGAAAAATAGTAGAAACCAACTAGACCTAACAGGCATGTACAGAGTGCTTCTCCTAACAATAGCCGAATACAAATATTCTCAATTACATGTGCTCAATTACATTCTCAATTACCTAGCATACAACAGATTGTATGCTAGGCCATAAAACAAGCCTCAGTAAGTTAAAAAGAACTGGACTTTTATAAAGTATTATCTCCAGCCCTGACTAGTGTGGCTCAGTGGATTGAGCGCCAGCCTGCAAACCAAAGGGTCACTGGTTTGATTCCCAGTCAGGCACATACCTGGGTTGCAGGCCAGGTCCCCAGTAGGGGGCGAGTGAGAGGCAACCACACACTGCTGTTTCTCTCCCTCTCTTTCTCACTCCCTTCCCCTCTCTTTCTAAAATCAATAAAAATAAAAAATAAAGAAGAATTAATAACAATCCTTCACAAACTTCCAAAAATGGGACAGAAGGGAATACATCCCAACTCATTCTATAAAGTCAGCGTTATCTTAATACCCAAACCAGACAAATATATGACAAGGAAATAGCAGTTTTTATTCCTTATGAATGTAGACACAACAATCCCTAACAAACTACTAGCCAACTGAATTCAGAATTTAGCAGCATATACAAAGGACTTAACCTGAGAACGTGAGGCAGGTTTAACATCTGAAAGTAAATCAATGTAATCCATAAAATTAATAGAATAAACAACAATAAACTGATCTGTAATCACCTCAATAGATGTAGAAAAGTATTTGACAAAAATCCAGCATCTCTTCATCATAATAATGTGGATGAAACTTGAAAACACTCTAGTAAGTGGAAGAAACCACAAATCACAACAAACCCCACCATGTCCATTGATGTGAAAGCCCAGAAGAGGCAAATCTGGAACAGACGGAAGTAGATTACCGGTTACCTAGGGCTGAGGTTGCGGTTGCGGAGAGGAAAGAAATGTTG